>KZ869881.1:44327-56693 GCA_003456935.1 Machilis hrabei | reverse complement strand
TCTGCACCTGATACAAATTCATCATTTGACTCACTTTGTCAAAGCATTTCTTCAATTTTGGCGCTGTTCAAAAGCTGCACTTTACCACCTTTTGCAGTTGAAGACATGATTGTTTACACCTGGAAACATATGACATGAAGAAGCAGTCTTCTGTTTCTCAAATTCACACTACCATGTACTTCAATTTATTTCCCTTAAGTGGCAAGAAAAGACAGCCAGAGGGCCAAGGACACCAATTCATTTGAAAACGAATCAGTAGTAATATTACGGTAGTGGGAACTGAAAGGCGACTTTGGTGAACGTAATATTACGAGAGTTGGCTCTCGACAGCACAGAAAGCATACTGTAATATTATGGTCATGGAGATTAAATGTTTAAGTATTATTAAGTAGATAATAAAAGACAATTTACCTTGGTCCTTGTGGTAAGTAGAATTTCACGATATTTTGCCTTGTAACTCCTTCCAGGCATTGACATCTTATTTCTTTGACCTTTACATCTTCAGCTTTGCTGTTGTGAAGTCAGCCGGCTGAAGAACTGTCATGGTAGATTTTTGTGGATTTAAAAGCAAAACTTGTTAAAACCTACAAGAAGTAAGCCCAGCCCGTTGGCTTCATCTGTCAGACTGATTATTCTTTAGGTGGATTTCCAATACTGTTGTTATGCGTCGTTCATTTGTTGCGTTGTTATGAGATTGCTACCTACTTGTTCTATTAACCGTAAATATGTACGTGGGTTGAATTCAGGAAATGGCTATTTCTGGGGGTTTGGGCCATTTTACTGTGGATGAATTTTCCTTTTGTTTCTCGATTATATGCCTGAAAGGAGTTACTAGGCGAAATATCATGATATCCTACTCACCACAAGGAATAAGGTAAATTGGCTTTTATTATCTAGTTAATAATTGAAGCCTGTTCCAGTTTCCGACATAATATAAAAAAGGGTGGAATATTATTTCCATTATTCTTTTCTAAATATCTCCCCAGTTCAACATACCGTATTATATTACAGAGTGTATAAATGAGAAGCAAGTCATTTTTAGTAATTTAATGGGGAGAATATTTCTTGCTTTAAACAAGAGTAGTAATAATGGTACCACTAAATTGTTTTATTTTTAAAGACACCTTATCGTTCATGTTATTGCCTCTTTTTACTGAAATCATTCAAAATGTTAGTTGGCACACAATGGTATGTAATACTAGGCACCAGCAAAAAAGCATACAGTAAAACAGCAGATGAAAATGCCCTCATAGGCAGCCTACTTATATGTAATTTCATGGTCAGGAAATACATGCTGTCATTAGCCAGTTTCTTGTAGCCTTGCTAAGAAGTGCCTCTTTATCATCAAGAATTAATTGTGTGATAGCAACTGTATCAAACCCTTGGTGTTAGCAATAGTTGGTTAGTACCGTTAGAACCAAAGTGTGGTTTAAGTTAATGATAACAAGAATCACTTAATCTTGGCATTGATTAGCACTGGTTTATTATCTTTGGTGACATAAACATTATCGCCCCCTTTGTTTATAGATTTATATTGTGGTGGTATTTTGGGAGTTGTATATACTTCCTAAAAGAAAGTTCAGCCCAGTACACTGGCATATCTAACAGATGCATTGCCTGTGAATTTTAGAAGACTCCCAATTAAATTAATTACGTATTACAAGTATACCAATTTATGTACTCCTTTATAGACTTGCACTGAATGCAAAATAATCCATTTGAACCCATATGGATGGTCGGTAGATATACTTTTATATACCAACATTGATGTTTTGCTTCAAAACATAGAAAACAGGCAAATGAAACCCAGCTTTGTGNTCCATATCACCCAAACANTATGTGTATCTACCATGAAATATCTAGTTTAAACAACAGCTTGTTTCTTTCATTATTTCACCAGTTCACTTGGATCGTAGTCCAAGTAGAAACTGAAGAACAAGCTTTCAAAATATAGAAATGTAGTATTCTGTCAACTGGAGAGGTCTTGACTTTGNCAGTGGAAAAACATATTTTTGTCCATCACCTGTATATAAATATATATATATATTCAAGGGTTTTCCATGCAGTCATTGATTATTGAGTATATATGTTGTGTCAGGACATTAGTACACAGACAGAACTAAACTAAAACACATACGTTTTCTGTTTTAAGGCTTATTCTAAATAAATGTATCTACTTTTCAGACATCTGGTANTTAAAAGTGTGGAGCAGTTAACAGTGAAGTTAATATAAAGTCATTTTGACTTGCAGAACAGTAACATCGAAATTNAAAATGGACAAAAATAAAAGCCACACGTCTAGTGTTGAAATTCCACTCATCATTCCAAAGGAAGAAATTAANAGAGAAATAGTATATGCAGAAGAACTGTCNATTAAAAAAGAAGTTGAGGAGGACGTGCCTTGCCCTGAAACGACTGACGAAGCATGCTCTTACAAAATCGAAGTCCAAACTGTTAAAAANGAAAACAAGACNGTTGGTCTACATTTCTCAAAAAATGAACAAAATACATTTTTCAGTAATGACTTAAGTGTGNAGGATCATCAGGAAGTATATACAGGTTTCAGTCAATTAGTGTGCAATGAGTGTAACAAATCATTCAGTAAAAAATGTCATTTAGTTGAACACAGCAGAATTCACACTGGTGAGAAACCATTTGTGTGTTATGAGTGCAACAAATCATTCAGTCGAAAATCTCTTCTGGTTCGACACAAGATAATCCATACTGGTGAGAAACCATTTGTGTGTAATCAGTGCTACAAATCTTTCAGACTAAAATCATATTTAGTGAAGCATCTAACATGTCATACTGGTATGAAACCATTTGTATGTAATGAGTGCAACAAATCATTNGTGTGTTATGAGTGCAACAAATCATTCAGTCGAAAATCTCTTCTGGTTCGACACAAGATAATTCATACTGGTGAGAAACCATTTGTGTGTAATCAGTGCTACAAATCTTTCAGACTAAAATCATATTTAGTCAAGCATCTAACATGTCATACTGGTATGAAACCATTTTTATGTAATGAGTGCAACAAATCATTCTGTAAAAAATATCATTTAGCTCAACACAAGAGAACTCATACTGGTGAGAAACCATTTTTGTGTTGTAAGTGCTATATATCGTTCAGTCAGAAATCTAGTTTAATAAGGCATCTAACAAGTCATAGTGGTGAGAAACCATTTTTGTGTAATGTGTGCAACAAATCCTTCAGTCGGAAATCCAGTTTAGTTGTACACCAGAAAACTCATGCTAGTAATAAGTAATTCTCTTGTAATGAAAGCGAGATGTCATTTAGTCAACAATTTAATTCAGATCACAAAGTATCACTCCTTACCGGCTTTAACTGGTCTAAGTGTATCGTTAAACCTTTTTAAGACTGAAATACTACTACACANGTCTTCCTTGTAATAGGGTGTCTCCAGAACTAATGGCAGAAGCAGTAAGTAAATACTTAACTCCTGGCATCTTTTAAGTTCAGGAAAGAGGCTTCTAGAAATAGTATTCACAACTGGGAATCAAAAGTGCAGTGTGATGTTGCAAGATACCCAAATTTTGGTTAATCATTTTATTTTGTCGATAAATTTCACCCACTTTTACCATAAGAAAATTTGTCTAACCTTTGGAAATCAATTACACTGACAGGAGTGGTGCTGCAGTTATTTGATTGTTTTAAAGGTCAGGTATTTTATTCAATTCAGCAAACGAGATTGAAATAATAGGTAGGGTGGCTAATCTAGTAAAGTGGACTNGGCACTGATCTCAACTGAAGACCACTAATTCTTTTTAGTGGCTACTTTCTTTTGTGAAACCTAGGTACAGAGCGATTTGTCAAATCTCATACATCCATTGCAGAGGGGGTGGACTGTGTTGGTTTTGTTGAGATTGGTTACTGTCCTCACACTGAAACATGTAAATGTAATATTATAAAAAAGATACCTAATGAGATAATGTTATGTTCTTGTTGAAGATTTGTCTGTAGTGAATATGAAGAATTAGATTGGTACTGAGTTTAACTGCTTTCCATTAATCACATGAACAAATTAAGCTCCCTTTTTACATAATTTTCTTTAAACGTCGTAATTTATTATATTTTTAGCTAAAAGGAAATAATCAAAGAGAAGTATATATATATATCATTCTTTATCTCAATTAAAATTATAATACTAACAGAGTTTTAGTTTTTATGTTTGCTAATTTTTTATTCACAAAAATGTATTGAATAGTTTTTAACTTGAGAAACTGGTGACTGTCTAAACTGAGCTCCTAGAGTAACGTGTTTTCTTTACTCTGAATGTTGGGAGTGTTAAGCAATTGTAATTATCTATTTTGTTGTAATGTAGTAATACTACTATCTGATAAGCTAATTTTTCTTTGTTAACACACCGATGTCATACGTAATCCAATAAAGAATTTTATGAACGTAATAGTGTTTAAAGTTATTATCACATTTATATATTTTTGTGGTTTTGCAGTACTTAAGTTTAAAATAAGTTCTGACGTTTAATTTATTCTGATGTATGACATGGCATTCACCTTTGATGTAAGTGGATACAATACTCTTTAGATAAATGAAAACAGTACATGATGGATTAAATTTTGAGAAATACCAATTTTTTCCACAAATAGGATTAAAGCATTCTTTCCTTACAATTTAAATGCATTTGCCAGCTTAAACTATACTGATTTGCAGGAGATTTGTAAAAAGTGTGTAATAACTGCGTTGCAAACAAAACTGGTGTTTACAGTCGAATCATCACCTTTTTAATAACACAGGTCTAAAAAAAAAAATGTTCTGTCTTTGCAATCAGACCCATCATTTCCTAAGTATTTTGATGCACTGAAACCAAATTTGTCAAAACATAAATTTTTACCGCATCCATTTTTCTCTTCACCCCCATATAACCGGGGTTTATATGGGGGTGGAGAGAAAAATTGACGGAGTAAAAAATTTTGTTTTCCAAATTTGGTTTCAGCGCATCAAAATACTTAGGAAATGATAGGTCTCATTGCAAAGACAGAATATTTTTTTTGTGGACCTGTGTAATCCGCGTGCCACTGGCAATTATCAAACTTTTTTTTATGTTTTTTTTAAGTGTATCACAGAATGACCTAAATAAATTTGTCCTTATAATAGTGCAAGTGTAAAAGTTAACATTAAAAAGAAAGCAAACCCAATGAGATACAGGTGAACGTTAATGGCTTCATTATCATAATCAGTTTCGTTTGCCTAAAAATGTATATATTTCATGCATTTCTCCTATTAAGTACCTTATTCACGAGTTAGTAGTTAGTATATTACAATATAAGCTAGGAAAAATGTTACTACCTGTTTCTCAAGTATGTTCACATAGTCATGTTTAAGTTATAAACAATTTCAAATGACTTGAAGTATGTTTAAAACACTCAGTTTTGTATCATAAGATGGCTAGATTTTAAAGCCACTTAACTTTTGTGATTAGGTCAGGCTCTCTATCCAAGCTTGGAATAAAGTCAGTGCTAATACTCATTTAAGTATTAAACTCACCAATACATAAAAAAAAGTTCTAAGTGTAAGANGAACATTAGATACAGTTGTAAATACAAACTCTTTTTCAAGAGTGTGCATTAGTGATGTATGGTAGCAGACACTTGAAAAGGCCCTCAAGTAGTAGGGATGATCGTCGTTCCGAAAACGGGGAGGTTGTACATTTTTTTTTTACTTTACTTAACCATATTTAATGTCCACAATTTGAGCTGCATAGGACGTTATCAAAGTACTCGAGAAAAAGACAAGTGGTACTAGAATTTGAAAACAACAAATGTNTCACTACATAAAGCGTCACTCAGCTGAAGTACAAGGTCATATTCACTATCTAGACTAATACAGTAAAGACGCATCTTGCTCGAGGGATAGCTTNTAACATAAACGTGCAAGACGAAGATTGCTTGGAACTATTTTTCTTTAAATCCCATAAACGACTATAGTAATGAGTGTATAAAGTACAGTATAGTCATCATAACTTCAAGTGATCGTGATTAGTTCAAATTATTGAAATATCGGATTACATGGAGAAAACATTAGATGGAAAGCACTCAGCAATAAATACTTTATGTGTTTTACATATAATAATTAAACTTAATTGAGTGTTATGTGTTGAGAGACGTATTATTGTTTTTAATGCGAAATACTTCTTTTTGGTTTGGCGTTAAGATCTCGCCAATTTCTGATAAACAAGACTGCAAGAAACAGCAAAATACATTCCTTTAATATCTTACATGTACATTGGTTTATTATTTTAAGTAGTACACGTATTTGTATTATTATTTTGAGTAATGAAGGAACTTAGAATTCTAGACTCTGCTATACCATATATAGCAATGTACAATATAAAAGTATTATTTATTGGAGCGTTTTTCCTTTGGATTTACGCAAAATTAATGCACGTAAGGTGTGTGTCCATTGTACATTAATTTTTCCTAATTATAACGTTTTGTATATAGTAATGAAATTTATTTTTCAAAACTTTAGAAGGTGAGGAGCAGTTCAAGTAAACGAGAGGAGTTGTTCAACATCCATGCATAAGAAAAAAAAAATTGAAATTAGTTTTGTGAGTTCCTAGGTAAGTCTACCGATCCAAACTAACATACAGAAAACATACAGTTTAGCAGGTTTTGACAATGCATATCTCGTTTTGTAGCTTTCTGAAGAATTTTCTGATATTTTGCCAAGGCTGTTTCTAATTTAAATCTTTTAAATAAGCAACAATCTTAGTATTCCGTTGTATATATGTTGAACGTGGTTTAANACCTCATACAAATTCAATAAATTCTTATAAAAACCAACACTTTATTTATCCTTTTTTTTACATACATTGATTTGATTTTACAATTTTAAAGTAAAAGACACCACTTCAGTTGCCAAAATATCATTATTTCTATCACGATACCAATTTTGTAGGTGAAAAATTAATTGAAATACAGATTATATTTATGGTGTTCATTAATTGCATTAATTCACAAGTACAGGCAACTTGGTTTACGAACGTTTGATTTACGAACATTCATTACAATGATAATCATATTTCATACAAAATTTCTTAAAATCGCCAATAGAGAGGCCATAACGCATACATACATTATAATAAAACGGACTGTATAAACCATTCTATGTTTAGTACATAGTTTTAATGCTTTCATATGGCTGCTAACGTATACAATATGTATCGTAAAAGCCAGGAATGCAAGATAGACATAACAATCAACGTCTTGGAATGCATGTCGTTGGAAAAACGAGAGTTACCTGCACGGGCACCGACATTTCTAAGATTAAGGGGTGCTCACAGTTATAGGCAAGAAACATTAACTCTCTAAAAAAACATTGCTATTAACAATTCGTGGTATATATATGTGCATAAGAGAAGCATCGTGACTGGTAGATGCCTAAAAATTGTTGATACATGTAAGTTCCACCTCACAAAGGACGTTATGTTTTTATACACTGCCATAAAGATGATATGTTCGAAAATAATGCACAGTTTCTTTCTGACAGCCAAGTTTTTAGTGCCAAAACAAACAAAAAGTTTTATGCTTCTTTTTGTGTGCAAATTTGTGTCTAGATTTATGTCTTTATTAACTGTTACCAAGTAAGCCAACGTATGCCTTTAAGTTGTACGCCGTTAAACGCAAAGGAAATAATCCAGTGCGTTGCTGTGTTAATAGGTAATTTCTGAAACTGGTTTTAAAATGAGAGAGTATGTAAATATGAGCTCGAACCCATCAGTCTGTCTCTCAATCTGTAATGTTAACTTGAGTATTATTTAATAATTTTAAAACAAACATAGATGATGTTTGGTGCTCAACATAACAATTTATAATACAATTGGTAAGAAACAAGAAAAAGAAAATGTGTAAGACTACCGGAAAGTAAGCACTTTGCTTAAATATCATTTCTAGATATAGCTATTTTACAGTATTTTTCACAATTGTAAAAAGTACTCCCAAAAATGGCAAATCCGAATATGTTGTAAAAATACAATAAACAGGGTGTCTGGAAAATGGCGCATAAACTCATAAAGGAACGAAAGAATGTGCAAAATACGTAGAGAACGTGATGTGTCAAAATGTCGCCCGACACGCCGTTTACGCGTGAAATTGAAATAAGGATGGATATGTCTGGCAACGTCGCATTAACAACAAACGTAATCGACCCTGTAATGTATAAAGAACTGTATACACTACATGTAGTTGCGGTGGTGTAGAGGTAACGCGTCTTCCTTTTAATGACAATCGGACGTTGCGGTTGGCTAGTTCGAGCCCCGGTCATACCTTGTGCTTTTTTGTATTTTCTAAATCGATAANNCACNGTTTAAATGTGTGTGTCGCATAACAGTATTACGAAAAGGCGCTGAACTTTATGTTATGTTTTTATTTTATTCGTTATTTAAGTTTATTTGTTAGGTTTATTATTGTGTTTATATTTTTTACCTTTTTACAATAAGTGCTGAAATTGACGACCTCCAACTTTGTTGCAAAGATTGCATCGACGCAGCATGTTTTGACGTGGGTTCATTGAACAAAAGTGATCCCCTCTGAACCCCCTACAAGCCCCAGACGTTTGTAACGTGTACGTATTCATAACACACCCTGTCTTTGATAAATCAAAATGTGTAGGCCTACGCTACTTTACGTGCAAATCTATCCCTGCAGTATTTCCATTGTAATTTTGGTAATACAAATATGTTTATAACTCAGAAAGGAGGCATTTCCGGACAGATGTTCACATAGACTTTTTTCATTGTTTTGATGTGTCCAAATTCCTCCCAACGTTTTTAACACTTATTCTGAAACATCATGTATACTAAGACAAAACAGTTGTAATTACGAATTTACGAAAGTAAAGACAAAACTGCTGTGAAATCACTGCAGATGGGAACCAATTTTCTATCACAACATTCTTGATAGAAGTGATTTAATTACAGCTTTTACGTGGTACAAAGGATGTGCTATCGTGCTTGTGAGGGTGGTTCCACGTTGCTTCAACATAACACATTAATTAACAATATTGGTTAGCAAAATCGAAGATGTAGTACTGACTATCAACCATAACTTTTACATACCACCAACTCAATACTTTCATGGCCCTCCTATTGTTCGAAGCACGGCCTTTCCTCGGTGTGGGTATCAGCAACCAAGCTGATTCAATTGCGGCCTGTAATTCAGTGAGTTCTTTCCAATTCTCTCACCTGTATTTTTACAGCACTCTATAGATGTTCAATTCGGTTGAGATCGGGTGAGTTTGAGGGCTATTGAAGATGTTTTATATCTATACTGTGTTCGTCAAACCATTCCTGCACCAGATAAGTCCGATGGCATGGATCTTTATCATCCGTACTGGTGGAAGCATACCATTGTAACATGTACTGTATATGGGTAGCCAATAGTCATATATAGCAACTGGCGTTTAGAAGTTGTTCAGTACATGTACAGACACTTACCTGGTGGAGTCGATACCACGCCGAGTATAAGCTGTACTCCGAGCAAAATGATATTGAGTAGGTTGGCATAATTCAAAGACCATTAAATGTATAATAAACGGCTTATATACTAGTGTAAACCTCAAAATAATTATCTAGATACTAGCTTCATGTATATACAAGTACAATTTTGCACGTCCTTCGGCGCCTTCTATGTTTGGCTTTTGAGTAGCAAAATTTCAGTTTTCAATATAAGTAGCATTTTTCAGATGACAATAACTTTATTTTCGTTAAATTAAACACTATCTGTAATTGTATAATGAAAGTGGTTAAAATTAATTTGAAGTTTAATACATCAAAACAGATTCGTCTAACTTTCACTTTATTAACTTGAAGTTTGTAGTGTGAGTTTAAACAGAAATCAATGTAAACACAAAACGAAATAAAAAAAATGACAATCGGCTTAACAACAACAAACATGGTGGAAAGAGCCGAGGCACGCTGAAAGACAGTTCTCTCCTACTTCGCTTTCATAAAAGCTCTCCAGTCCCTTGGACAACGCCTCACCTAATCTTTTGACCCTTTTTGAGGTGAAATTAAATTCCCTACACCAACTTTTCCACAAGATTGCTCAGTTTAAGGCGTAACACGTTTTTACAAAGCCGTTCACCATTACACCTCCACGCAATCTCTCTGCAGCACTCCAAGCCACACTGCGAAACGCGTAACTAAGGACTCCAGTCCTTGACAACCTTAGTAATCAAATGTGAGGTATGCTTAACAAACAATCCAACAATGGAAAGTTAATAAAGAGATTATGCCCGAGTCACAGAAAACATAACTCTTTCCCTCTTTCAAGGAAATTACACTCATTACAACACCAAAGAGACTTATACTAAATGTAAACTAAGAAAATATACAAAATAAAATATGACATTTACTAAAATTAGACTAAACCGAATTCTCGTGTTACAAATCGGGTTAACAACAACAAACATGGTGGAAAGTGAATAACATCGCCCTTGTAAAGAGCCGAGGCACGCTCAAAGACAGTGCACGCGGTGAAAGACAGTGCGCACGGTTTCCATAGCAACGAAAATACACAATGGCAGTAATTTTAAAATTGAAGTAGTGAATCAGATGTTTTGAGCCAAAATACATTGTTTTTGTAATATGAATTTTCCCGCACAACGCATCGTTTGGAAGATATTGTGATGTCACGTGACATACCAAGCTGAACAACTTTTGTATTTAACATTTTTCTCTATCTGTTCTGCATCATGGCTAGAATTAGCATCAGTCAGTCACTCACTCATTGAAAGACGGTGCACACGGTTAAAGACTGCGCACGGTTTCCATAGCAACGAAAATCCAAAATGGCGGACATTTTACATTTGAAGTAGTGAATGAGATGTTTTGCGCCAAAATAAACATTTTTTTGCTCTATGACTTTTTTCCGCACAACGCACAGTTTGGAAGATATTGTGATGTCACGTGACAAAAAACAAAAGGGCAGATTTTAGATTGTTTGTGTAGGTATAATACAAAGTTGAACAACTTTTGTATTTAACATTTTTCTCTAGCTCTTCTGCATCGTGGCTAGAATTAGCGTCAGTCAGTCACTCACGATGAAAGAGTTTCTATAGCAACGAAAATCCAAAATGGCGGAAATTTAAAAATATAAGTAGTGAATAAGATGTTTTGCGCCAAAAAAAAATTTTTTTGTAATACGACTTTTTCCAGCACAACGCACCGTTTGGAAGAAATTGTGATGTCACGTGACAAAAAAAAATGGCGGATTTTCGACTTTTTTCTGTAGGTTTCATACCAGCCTGAACAACTTTTGTATTAAACATTTTGCTCTAGCTCTTCTGCATCATGGCTAGAATTAGCGTCAGTCAGTCAGTCACTCACTTACAATCAGCTATATATATTAGAAGAAGAAGATGCGACTTAGGGCACAAATATTTAAACTGTTTCACTTCGTGTAAATAAATACACTTCACAAATTAAAAAGATGATTGACAAGATGAAGCCCATTCCAAGAATACTGAAGGCAGATATTATATGCACGAACCTAACTTCAGTTAAGGTAGCGTCACTGTCTGTGAGAGACCTAAAATTAGTGGTGGTTGCGTAGAGACGTGATGAAAACCATTTCGTCGTTAGTGCGGTCAATATTCCACTTTCTTTCATTTTAAAAATACTGAAAAGAAATGAGATCACATAATGTAGCACAAAACTAGAGGTATTAATAAGAGCCACATCCTACGACAAGATTACCTTGAGAGTAGCATGCAATTAACATGAGAATCTTAAGCCCACCGCCCACGACACAATTTTAAGAAAACGTTTCATAGACTCGCTCTTANCCTGTTTGTGTTCGCCTGTCTCCGTTCTGTACGTAAACAAGCCACGGCGGCGCTCAGAAGGAAGTGTTGATAGCTGTTCAGCGAGCCTCAATACAAANGCGTTTCTGCTTGGTGTTTCTGTAGCCTACCCTTCACTTTCAAAACCTCTTACCCAATATGAATTGTCCTATCAAAAAAAGCAAATACATCGATTTAGAAATTCCTGAAGTTAGACTCTTATGGTACTCGCAGCTACCAGGATCTCTTTTTTATTTTGTTCTACCTTCTATACTCTAGCCACTCTGTTTAGTCACACACCTTATTAAAACCATCTTATCATTGCCTTTCCTCTCCTACATTTCCGGGAAATACACATTTTTCTACATCCAAAATATCTGGTCGAATTTTGTTCATCTGTTGTCCAAGTTATTGATATAACGTATTATTAGCAGGGATGGAAAACAGAACAAATACATGTTCCAAGGAACGGTTCCACAGCGTTTCGTTTCTAGAAACGCTGCTGTAACATGGATCAGTGGAGGAACGAAACGCCTGGA
>KZ869880.1:24324-43744 GCA_003456935.1 Machilis hrabei | reverse complement strand
GTTTTATTTTGTTTTGTATGTGAAAATAAAGAGATACTTACAGTTGTAGATGAGAGAAAAACAAAGGTTATGGTAACAGCAGGGATGGGATGTCAATGGAAAAAGAAAAGAGAACATGTATAAAAATAAAAGGGAAAGATAAAAATCGGACAACAATATGGAGAATCAGAGGGTAGAGGACCTAAAATAAAACCGATGGAATGTGCAAGGAAACAAAAATCAGATGAATTTATGGTCTCCTATTTCTGACAGCAAAGTTCTAATGGAGACTGCATCTGCAACACAATGGTGGTTCAGGATGATTGCATTTTGNCACTGACTNCCTGTAAGGTTCATACCTTATTATCNACTGCTTCACAGGCAGACTTGTAAGATAAAGCCTTTAAGTAGGGCTGTGCGATATTGGATTTCAAATATTGAACAAATATCGATAACGAGTTTCGAAAATATCAATATAGAGTTTCAAAATTGTGATATTGAGTTTACAAAATATNAATATTGAAAAATATTGATATTGAGTTTCGAAAATATTGGTATCCCATTTTGAAAACAACTTGTACATTTTATTAATTTTCCTCTAGCGAACCTGTCCGGTGCAGTGGCTAGCGTACCTTGCTCTAGATCGAGGGCTGTGGGTTTGAATTCCATGTAGACCATAGATGTTTTCTTATTGTCCATCATCTTCATTAATCACAATAAGCATTGTTCATTGTCCCAGAACGACCCATCATATGTCGGTGTGACGAAGAACATCACGATATTATTAAATTTCTCTGAATACTTTTACGGTTTGGCTAAATCTCATAACGCTACAGGGATAATGAGTACTGTAATAACAACGTAAGTAGGAGCGCTTATTTTCTTTGGGACTTAAAAGACGAACAGTTTAGAAAATATCGGGATCCAATTTTGACATTGTACATTTTATAAATTTCCCTCCAGAGGACCTGTCTGTGGCTGTGGGTTTGAATTCCTTGTCATGGATATATGTTTGTGATTGCCCATTTATGTTCGTTAATTTTCATAAGCATTGTTCATCGTCCTGGAATGACCCATCATTTATTGGCGAGACATAAAACACCACGATATAGTCATTCATTTCTCGGGATACCGTTACATTCGACTAATTCCAAAAATGTTACATTTCTAGCGGATACCGTAAACGCAACAGATTTTCAGGTCATCTGTAGTTTATTTACATTAGGATTATACGCCTTAAAGCCAGCTATTCGGCATTGGTTTGTAGTTTGTACCCAGTGCTGAATTCTGAATGTAGTATAAGAATACTTTTGTAGATGCAAATAATGAAGTGGATGGTGATAGCTGTGATGATGAATGGTTTGAGAAGCAATTGATCCCAAATGTCGTCGTTTTTGACGTGTATTATCATAACAGAATATGTGAACAGAACGTGGTAAAACTTGGAAGAATGACTGCAGCAAATAGTAGCTAAAGTGAAAGTGAGCTCATTTAGAAGAAAAAGTAAAATATCCTCAGATGTACAATTTACAATGAGTTTTAGAACTTAATGATAAGTACAATTTTAAATCGACTTACATAAAATGAAAGCCAAAGAACATACAGTACTCATTATCCCTGTAANGTTATGGGAACCAGATAACCGTACAGTATTAATAGAAATCTATAATAATATTGTGATGTTTTACATCTAACCAACACCTGATGAATCATTCCGTGAACTTGAACAATGCTTACGGTGATTAATGAAGATGAATGGCTAATCACAAACATATATCCCTTACACGTAATTCGAACCTACATCCCGATTTAATGCACGGTTCGCTAGTCACTAGACTANACAGATTAGCTAGACTGAAATCAATAAAATGTACNTCGTTTTCGAAATTGAATACAATTATTTTCGAAACTCTTTACTGATTTTCGAAACTCNACATCTATATTTTCGGAACTCGATATCGACATTTTGAAAATATCGATCAATACTAAAAAAATATTGATGTCAATATCGATATATAAGCTCAAGGCAAGGGGTTGGTGCCTCCCTCCCAATCAATAGGTAAGTAATCTACCAGTAAGACAACCTGGCAATTACATANGCTGAGAAAATTCACAAGTTTAATACTCAGAATTATAATTAGAATGTAGGCTACAACTTGAGATTGCAAAGTGTTGGATTCAGAATTAAAATGTTCCAGCTCGAGGCTCTAACATNTGACCTGTGATTCTCAGTAACACTGTAATTAAAACAGTGCTTAATTTCAGCCATTCAGGAAAATATTAAGTGACAACTTCTTACATTTCATGTATGTAATATATATTTAAGTTGTATAAATTACATTATTGATTANACTTTCATTATTGACATCGCTCTGTAAGATTTTGAAATTTCACCAACGTTTGCTTTGCATCTGTCCAGACATCCCCCTTTGACCCTTTCTACTCCCTAATTGTAGTTCTTGCGAATCTATTTCTAAAAATAGGGCTTTAGCAACAATGTTAGAAAATGTAAGACTTATGACATGCCATGACAGACTGGCAGTAGCTATTTTGTTTTCAGAGTCTTTGTGCTACTGCGAACGTGAAGCAAGCGAGTTCTGCAAGACATATATATTCATTACACTTAATCGTACATATATTGGCACTGTTCAATCGTTGTCAATTTTGGTCATGGCACATACTCACTAAAAATAAAGCCTAGTTTCTTTAGTACACAAAATACAGAGAGACCAAAGTTGTGTGAACAGCAGAATGTGAATATTTCCAATGTTATATCAGCTGCTACTTCAATCTTGCCCATTTTGCCACTGCCACCTAGCAATAGTGTTCCAGGCATCATTAAATGTGAAACTGATGGTGAAAAAAATGTACAGTGTTGTTGGAATCGACAAAAACTTGGTTTACTAGTAAAAATTCATGGTTAATAATTGAGAATGGAAAGTTGGGGTGCTAAACATATAAATCAGAGGGAAATTTGGGCAATGAAAGATCAAAAGGGCTCAAAGTCAGTGCAAGTTGCACTTCAAGTAGTGTTACAACTTATATGTTCTTTGAGAAAAAATATTAAAGAACATCAAGAATCCCAAAACCACGACTGCGGTACAACAATTTTTAAAGCTGCTAACGTACAGCAATTAGAAAACATTGTCGCCAGTGTACAGAGCAAACAAAAACTGTAACAGCGCGAGTTTTCTGACCACATAAAACAGGCAAAACAGAATTGTTCATTCTGGAATTTTAAAACAGAAATATATGTTCCAAGTATGCAACAGGTTAAACATGGAAAGAATTTTGCATTGAAACAAGTCATGCAGAAATATACTGCTACATCAATTGCTTGACAATGGCTAGGGTACAACAGTTTATGTTCAGCATTCAACACCTCTGAGCAACTTTACAGCCGCTTCAAGGAAGCCAGCAGAGGACACTAGTGTGTAGTCTCTGCCATCCATATAAACAGCAGTCTCATCCGAGCTGACTGTACACGAGAAATCAACCAGAACGAGTCTGTAAGGCGGAACAATGATCGAGGGTCAAAGATGGTAGCATCAAGTGTCAGTGCAATAGTGTGGTGAAAAGCATCTATTCAGTTGCAGAATATCTGAAAGATATCGTTTGAGTGATTATGATCTTGGACGAGCAGTTGGACGGGTCGAAGCGGGGTCACAGTATCACAGATGTTGTGAGAGCAATGGACGTGTCNAAAAGTGTGATTTCCAGACTGAAAAAAAGCTGCTTCCAGAGGAACAGCCCTGTGTGTGCATGGTGGGGGTAGGGAAAAGAGTGCAACAGTAGGCGAAATATCGTGAATTCTACTCACTACAAGGTAAATTATCTTTTTTATCATTTTGATAATGGAAGCCTGTTCCAGTTTCCGACNTAATTTTATGAAAATTATATATTATTTTATTCAAAACTCGTACTTTCACTTTTTTTTTTTAAATTCCACTGTTATAGTTAGGCAGACGTAGTAGATATCTGATATTTTCTGTGCTAAATGTACAGAAGTGATGAAAAAAAATCTTTTATTAAATTTTATTTGTTTATTTTTTTCTAAAATTTGTCTACTTCAAGTATGCTTTTGTGTAAGAAAAATCACAATAAAAATAAGCATACACCCATATGTTTGACCAGTGCAATAGAAACATGATTATCAAAATGTTTCACACAAAATGGTATAGTATTTTCAACTACAACACTAAATATGTAACATACATAATTGCATATATTTTATCCTGTTTCGAATGTATCAAAGTCATGGAATCTGTGGGTTTCAAATTGAACTCTAATCGAGGTTTTTAGAGCACCAGCTGTAAACTGAGAAAGGACTTTTTGTATTACATTTACAATGTCCTATTTCACTAAATCTGTGATACCATCACCGAGTGAAATAACAGAGTCAAACACCTCAACGGTAAATGCCTGTAATATTAAGCGCGACAGTCCAAAATGCTGCGTAAAAAGTTAGTTGGCGTCTCCTTTTCCTCCACATGCCTATCTGGACACAATTTTGGGTCTTCTAAACCTCTCCTTATAACTGTGGATGTGACGATGTCTACCTTTCAGGTGTTTTTATGTCCTCCACATGCAAATTACAAACTAAGATCTGTTAAAATTTTAGTAACAATACAGCTTTATGGGTGCTAAAAACTAGAGAAGATGATAAACCAAGAAACTCCAATTTTTAAAGAACTTAATGCCACAGGGACACTTCATGGCATTATTCTTCTTACAATAAAATTTTGATGGGAAAAAAATATTCATTACAATACACTAGGCTATTAACATAGTTGGTAATAGCACTAGCTGAACTGATGCATGACCAAAAAGCAGTACATTGTCACAGGCTAGTGCAACTGCACTTATATCAGACTATAGAATGAATGTTATGCATGCAATACCATCATCCAATGGCAACAACAAATGCCCTTATTCTAAGAAAGATACAGATCACAAACATAAATACATCATTCATTTTAAGGAAAAACTTATACAATGAAATATAAAACTGCCATTTCTATTTTTCATGTGATTTAAGCCTTTAACATACTTGTGTCATCACAAATTTGGGACTGAAGTATTCGAAAACAGTAACAGAATGAGTGCTCCAATACTAACGAGAAATTATTAGATAATATGCACCACCACCCATATTCATTCAAAAACACTTCTTAGGGGAGTAGGGGCTATTTTCCTTCCACAACCAATCATGATATAGGTTTTACTTACACATGTGTATATATGCAAATAATCATGCTCTGATTTATTAGTAAGTAGAGATGGTTAAAGAAATTGATATTAGTTGTATTAAAGCCACCTCCCCATGCTGTAATAAGCTTCCGAACATACCACTTGGTTTTGGGTCCACACCTAATTTCTTCAGTCCTTCCGAGACTTCCTCTATATCACGAGAGCTCGCTTGGAAATCGTCTGACACAAATTCGTGAGACGGACTATCTGCACGTGTTGCCGAGGACCCTTCTTCATCCTTTGGTTTTTCTTTTTCTGGAGATAAAATACTGATTTTTTAAAAGCCACGAATTTCTCACATTTAAGGCTCAATATACTTTTATGTAGTCAAACATAACAATAAGAACTTAAGTTATGTATAAAAAAAGATTGTGCATTCAGAAAGTACAAATTTAAAAACAAGGATTAACATAAAAATGAAGAACCTGATTAAATTAAAACAAATATATTAAAATAAATATAGTAATAAAATACAGAGTGCTGAAAAATAAAGTTGCAAGACATTTTACTGCTGTCGCCTAGTAAAATATGCTAAGAAAACAGTAAGAAACAACACCTAACTCTCTCTGTTCATTGGTAAAAAGTAAATAAAAAATAACAGTCTAAGCAGAAACTTATTTCCTGCCATTATGAACTTCGAAAAAAAGGCGTAACGTCTCATTTAATTTCTCGTGACTGGATAAACAACANAATGGACGAAATACGTGGACTTATCTTTGTTAGTGGCTAAATAGCACTTAAATGATCTTGAATGTGGCAAAAACCTTACACTGTATGAATGTGTAGAGTGGTGCTAGAATAGCAACAGCTAGTGGGATGCCCATCATAATGGCAAATGAGTTTTGTAAGAGTTTCTAAAAAGTATTGCACACTTCAAAATAAAGGTGGCCAAGCTATTTGGTCAGTGCCAAAAAGACGACTGTATTTACCTAAATTGTGGCCGATATGTTTATACGCACAAGCAGTTGTGTCTACCAATGGCAATTCTATCTTGGAACTTTGGCAAAAACACACTGTATATGTGATAAATGCACTGACCTAAATTTTCCAGTCAGAAAATATACACTGAATTCATAACTGACAGTTTAGAATAGGTTTTCAGTGAGTTTTCTTAAACATCATAATGAATGAATTAAAACAATCTTGGAATATCTCTTACTACATACCTTTTAACACATATGTTAACCTAGCACTTTAAAATGCTTCCATATCTAGATCTGTTTCAACCAAAGCCTTGTTCGAAGCAAATAGGATTAAAGTTTGTGATCGTCTCTCTGGTTACGTGACCTTCAAAACTTTCTTTAAACAAAACCTCAAAGGTCCATTCATATAGCCTGACCTGAACTTCATGCAAGAATAATGCAAAATGAGACTTCTTTATTTAAATGAGTTTTAATTAAAATAATTGAAATGAATGGTGCTTGTGCATTACGAGCAGCTTCAAGATTTACTTTTTGTTTAATTGTTTCAGTTTTTTTGTATTATTATTATTTTGCAAGTTGACATTACCTAGTGATAGTAACATTATTAAAATGCTCTCTTTGTGATGTAAGTTTTTGTTTTGTGATCAGTCCCATCTTTCACATGAAAATAAATACAATATCAGAAGGGAACTGTCAGATTCAAACTCTAATTTACCAAGGAGAATTATGATTTTTAAGACCCTTCATTATCAATATTATCAAAGCAATGGATCTACTTTTTTGGGTATGACTTGTTCATAACAATTTCTCTACAGCAATGCGATATATTTCATGTCNATGTATACTACATAGATTTCAACACGACTTATATCTCCACCTTAACATATACAACTTGTACACTTATCAAGCTGAACATCGGTTAACTGGTTACACCCTGCCCTATGCAAAATCGGTGGCAAATGATGACTATATTATCCTGGATTTGGTTTTGTAGGTCATTTAGTAGTTCCACATCCTTGCCAACAGATGCCAGAACCATCCAAACCACAAATAAAAACCAGAATATAGCTGCCTGATTTTTGTATTATCTGTGAAAAGAAAATGTTGTTGTTCTAACGTAAACAAATGTTTTGCTACAGCAGCAGTGTTCGAATGACGAACAAAGTGTTGATTATTTGACAGAACATTGAGACAGCTATGAATACACTGAAGTGTCTGGAAATGGTAAATATTCAATAGGGAAGGGATTTCCATCAGATGCTGTAACGTATCTCATAGGACGCGCTGCTCAATTCCGATTAATTTGGCGTACGAACCATTGTTGTATCTTTATTATAAGGCAAGTTACGGTCTCTTTAGTAAGCGTATGTTTTTCTTCAAAGCAAACTCAGTCAAACAGCTGTAAGCGAGTGATTTTTGTTGGCGAGGTCAATAACCTCAAAGTGAGCACCAAGGGAGAGCAGTAAAGAGCAAGTGAACTTACGCTTGGCAATGGTGTGTAATAGTTGAAATTATGCGCAAAGCATTGAGCCAATCAGAGGGCAGGAGAGCGGTCTGAGTCCTTTCGAATAGTAAGAGCTCAGCTGCAAAGCAACGTTTATGATCGACTACACCGAAGGACAGCACGAAAGGCACTAAACACTGGCGGGAGAAGCCGAAAAAGAGTCTGCAAGCCGCATTAGCAGCAGCCGATCAAAAGCAGATGACAGACCCTCGAAACCAGGCCTTGGCGCAGGAGAAGAGCAGTAAAGAGCAAGGCTGTTTGAGAGTCAGATGTCAGGTTTGACATTGAATTTGGCATGAGAGAGCCAAGCTTATAAATAGAAGGGGCGAAGGAACGCTCTCATTTCCACCTTGAGGCAGGCGACACGTATTGGATTACGTAGGGATGTGAAATCGCTATTAGAAAGGCCAGGTGAGCCACAAATGTGTCAAATATCAGAATCCACTAGTTAATTAAATGAAAAGCATATGCCAGGGTGATATATCGCAGTCAGTGTTGAATTAAGCAATAAAGTGTATTTTATTGTCAGTGGAACATGTGAGTTGAATAATTCACAGGGCCAAATAGTGTAAGTTTGCTACAGCAAAGAGGCCAATTCTGAACAAGTGATACTAGTGCATAATACGCGAGTGGATAACAAATTAGGCAAGGCCTAAGACGAACATGTAAACCATTGACATAGCGAAACAAGTGGACGAGGTTTGTGATAATTAAATGCAGCTAAGTGATAAGCTGTAAGTCGCCATTTTTAAATTAGCCAAAGTCAAATGAGTAACCGCAATGTGGTGGTACATGCCAAGAAAAAAATGTCACGTGGTTGAATTTTCCAGAAAGATAACGACCCCAAACACACACAAGTCTTTTTGTTAGAGTGGCCTAGCCAAAGTGCTGCTCTAAATCCAATAGAGCATCCATGGGAAGTGCTTGACAGGCATGTTAAGCATCAGAATTACACCAATAAAGAAACCGTTCTCACGCCCTATAGAAGGAATGGTCTGCAATACCACTGGAATCCTTAATGAATTTAGTGCCTTAGTGGACTCCATGCCAGCAAGGTGTCAGGTCCTCAACATCATTTCTTTTCGTTCCTATGATATAAATATGCTAAATACGTGAATGAAATGCACTTTTTAACACTTGGTCAAGCTATGTTCCTATATTTTTATTTTTGATGAGATCAATCAAATTTTGTTTACATTTCAAGTAAAATGAGTTCCTACACTTATATTTTTGTACAAGAGCACGTCTTATGGCCCTACATTTGCTGTATTGTAACAAAATGTATTAATAAACCTAAGGATAATGGAAACGTGGATTTGTCAAAATGCTTATGAGCGGTGGTACTGTAAGTATATGTGTAACAGAGACCACTGCCAATACATCACATATATTACCCATAAAATACAGAGTCTTCATTTTCAAACATACTGAATGATGTATTACTTCCATGCAGACAGTTATACAGAAATGCTAATATAGCAAAAAACAGAACAGTAAATCTAAATTTATTTCTTCTAACCTTAAATGTTACCTTTGTCTGGAGCATCCATACTTCCAGTACGAGACGAATCGTGGGAAGTAACCCCTCCTCCCCCACCACCGCCTTCTTGTGCCAGAGAAGACAGTTCATTGGATTGGCGAATGAGGCTAACTCGGTAGAAGTAATTGCGCCAAAACGTTTCTTCATTAACACTGAAAATCAAAACACAAAACTGTAAACTAAGTACTAAATATCACAATGAATACTCCTTCAGATATCTACATTTTCCTTTGCTGTCTAATTTCATGGCCTTTGCCACATACAACAAACTCCAAACTTGAACACTGTCCATATAAAAACAGCCAAAATTTTTTATATTTTGTTTTCAAAGTGTGTTATTTTGGCATTTCCAAATAAGGTGGGATAAAAGTAATGCACTCTTTATGTTAACTCAAAACTCTCCACTCTTATACATACGAAGGCATATTGAAAAGTTATGCCCCCGTGGCCATAACTTTTATGATGAAGGGACAAACCAGGTCAAGCAAGGTTTGCAATTCACCTTGACTTGTGAGTGGCGTGTCCACCTTGTGGTGGCCCTCATTAACATTGTGCATGCGCACTGCAGTCCAGAAATGGGCGATGTCCAACGACGTGAAGTTAAAACAACGAGCTGTTACCGAAATCCTTACTGCAAAGGGTGCGGCTCCAATCGAATTGACAAAGATCAGGAGGTGGGTAAGGACTGTGAAAAATTACATTCCAGTCCACATGTATCTGAAGGATCAGGCATGCAGTGGACACTCAATGTCTGCATGTGGGAAAACCTTCTAGACCATTTTCTGGGATTGTGATGGTCCAATTCACCTTGGATTTTTGAAATGTGGCAGTACTGTCAACTCAAAATGATATGTTGAAATCCTCACAAAATTGCGACGACAGCTGGGTAGGGTTCGTGCTGACAACACGTCAATCAACCATCGTTCCCACATAAGCAAGCAGCCACGCACGACATTGATGAAGCTCCAGTTCAACGAAGTTTGGCCTCCCTCTCCTCCCCGATTTTTTTCCTTTTCCCCAAACTCAAGGAACACCTCAAGGGCAAATGCTTTTCTTCGGACGCAGAGGTNATGGTGGAGGTGCGTCAGTGGTGCCACGACAAGACTTCAGACTTTTACATGGACGGTTTTGCACAACTCGACCAGCGTTGGCGTAAGTGTGTGGCTGTAGGTGGGGATTATGTGGAAAAGTGATGACATCATTGGGTAGAGAACATCTCAAATTTGTATTTCACACCTAAATTTTGTATGTATAAAAATAAAAAAGCTATGTCCAATGAGGCATTACTTTTCAATACGCCCTCATATTTTTTGATTGATTATTTGAGTTTGTGGGTCCACACTTCTGAAAACGATGGTTTAAGGGGACGGCTCCAAGAGCTATTTGGATTTCTCTGGGAGACTGCGAAAAGACAGAATTCGGACTACAGACACTTTTTGTTTACATTTCTACAGGGGCATTTTTTTTTTTTTTTAAATCAGATAAAGGTTCAAATTTCGTAATCGCCATGTGCTGATTTTTGTCCCGACATTTTTTAAGCTGGCTATGATGCAAAACGTAATTTAAATGTGAGGTACAAGAACTTTTTAATCAAAACTAATATCGGAAAAGTAACTTCACCATGTTTTAGCCACATCTTTCTTCATTGTAATTGTAGAATATCGTTAAGCTGAATGTGGAACACGCAATTATTATAAGCGTAACTACTGTCGTCCNGAGTTTACCATTCAGGCCCAGTCAAAGCTGTTCACCGTGGCGAGCTAGATTCGTGGTGGGTCAGCTCATAGCCACTCGCTGAATTAGGAAGGCAGCGTTCAGCTACTGTAGAAGGAGTGGAATGGAGGTGGGAGGAGCGAGGTGAGAATTTAGTAAATGTCATAAAACTGGGCATCAGAGGACCAATTATTTGTATTTTATGCTTTCAGCTAGTGAAAATTTTACTTTTTACAAGATATCGGACACTACTCAAACGATTTTGCATAGGCCTAACCGTTCAACATGCAAACAAAATGCATAACTTTTTGATAATTCTGAAATTATACTCCTTAGTTTTGGCGCCTTTTATGTCCACGCAAAGTTTTTGTTTCAGTCCTTTGCTGGCAGCGTAAATAGTTGGATGTGGCAGTTTGGTTTGGATGTAATCGTACAGTATTCTATTTGAGTGTGATTTGTATAGTGTGGTGGATTTATTTCTGTTTCAAATATTATGGGGAGGTAGTTTTCTATCTTTTTAAAAAGTAAATGTTATGGTAGGGTGCATTTGGTTTGGTTGTACAAAATGTTGAAAACTGTCTTCTAAGTGATCCCAGATGACCAAGGTGTCTGCCATCCACGTATCTGACATATAACTTTCGTTTTCTCTCAACTGAATTTAAACATTTGGATTCTAATTTTTCTAAAATGATGTTGCAGATTATTGGTGAGAGAGTTGTCCCCATTGGTACTCCTGTTGACTGTTTAATTCTATCTTCAAATGAGAAGCATGTATTTCCTAGGCATAGCATTACACAATCTATAATTTCTGTACTGATTATAGGGTTGTGTAGCTTAAAAAGTGGAATCTATACAATAGAGTGTCAATGTAACAAATAATATTTTGGACAGACTAAACAAAATTTCACAACCAGATTAAAAGAACACAAAAGGGGCATACTCCAAGAAAAAATTAACACCGNCCTGTCAGAACACAACGACACAACAGTCCGTCAAGTTTCCCTCCACGACCTCTAAACTTCAATTTAAATACACCAATGTTTAGTGCTACATCAGTGCTAATTAGTACCAGAGTATTACAATTAATGATATGAAAATAAAAAACTTGTGCTGAAAAGCATATAGGAGGTATCTCTTCCTCAGATCACAATTAAACAATAAATATTTAGTTAAAGTGTTTATGAAGACAGTTCAGCTATTTATTGTTCAATTTAAAACCTATTCTATTAAACTATTGACCGAATGCTAACAAAATATTATATAATTATGTGCCGTCAAGCCAACTTCATGAATTACCATATTAGTATGTGAATAATAAACTTTACAAATTATTACACGTTCATGCTTATTTTCTTTTAAGGGAACATAGAAAGTAACGTTACACAATGATGATTACTCTTTTGAAGTGTAGTTTTGTGTGTACAAACAGTAAAATGAAAACATTAATTTGCCTACGACTAAAATACGTATGCTTGCTTATGTATTTTTATGCAAAATCTAAAGCTTCTAAGGGNCTAAGTGCTCAAACCCAACATTTTCAAGTCTTATTTTGGAACAGAACTCCCATTGGCAATACGATCGAAACACGTGTCTCTATATTTTCAATCTACTACAATATTCACGAAGTGCAGTTAAAGTCGATCATGTCGTTCCTGTAGTCTCTGCTTGTTAGTTTAAGCCTATTTTTATTTAACAGATCTACAAGAAAACAAACAAAAAGTCTTTCGCAGCTGATATGCCATTACCTAACTGTCAACTAATTTACACTTTTGATCAGTACCTGTACAAATACAAATAAATTACTCTTTTTAAAATGCCCACCTCTCCATAAAATTTGGACACGTGTGCTATTGACGAAATGGTAGCTACCTAATAGGAATCCCCAAGACCAGAAATGGTGTCAGAGGACCTGCTATAAAACAGGTCTCGCGTGTTTTTCAACCATGAAAAAACACCAACAAACCATACCTGCTAATACGTGTTCTATCACCGGAGTACCACCTCGCTTCCTCTAATAATATTCATAGAAATGGAAAACACCCTCAAAAGAAACATTGGTAAGGTATTTCACCTCATATGGCGTTTAATACCGACAAACCGTGATTTCATATTTTAAACTAACGTGTTAATAATAATGTTAATGTAAACTGAACTAGCAATGAAACAAATTATTTCAATGTGATTTCAGCCTCAACTTTTATGTTCATATTTTATCAGTGACATCACAAATAGTATTGTTCAATACACTTGTCCTCTAATATAGCTTTGTGTAGCTTATTTAAAACTCTTGCTGATCCTTTTAAAAATATTATAGAAATCAATGTACGACATGATCCGACAAGTGGTCAAATCTCTCAAAATTTTGAAATATTTTAATTGAGTCATACACTCCCATAACATTGTGAATAAACCAGTTTTTTACAACCAAAAAATAGCCCTTTTTGACATGTTAGTAGGTACNTGCACTNTTTTGTTAACTTCTGGGAAAGCATTACTGCATTAGTAGACTAATGATAGGATCGGGAATAACAATATTCTCTCTAGAATGCATTGCTTCTAGCATAGTATCAAACACCTAATTTCTGATGATGATATGGTGTTTTACATCCCGTCGACACACAATGGATCATTAGGGACGATAAAACAATGTTTATTGTGATTAATGAAGTTGAACTTAATTCTATGAACAACACACACTGCCTTATGCGAGATTCGAACCCACAACCTCTCGTTCCAGGGCGCGCTTTGCTAACCACTATTCCAAGTAGATTGACTCGTTTTCTCTATATTCCAATCAAAATGCATATAAAAAGTAACAGATCCGGAATTTTAAGGATACTAAAGGCGCCAAATACAATTTGAAATTATGAATAGGTTGCGATCGTAGAGATCACCCCTTACATATTTTAATATTTTGCAATTAAGGGGCTCAAATTTCCGTAATTATGTGGAAATGATTGTGGTGACTCCAAATTTTGTATTCTAATGTAGCACTAAATAATGACATGATCAATTTCCTGTTTTAATGCTGGAAAGTTGTCTATTTTCATAGCACTATTGGAATACTCGGCACTAATTAGCACTAAATATTGCCATAGATTTTTTATTTTTATTTCTGGGTGTATANAGGTTAGAGTTAAGTTGCTCCCCCCCACATTCATTTGAGCATAACTTGTTTATTTTCATAGAAGTAATTATAATACTTGGACACTAATTAGCACTAAATAATAAATATTGGCACCATCAAATTCCAGTTAAGTTGGTCCCCCACTTTCATTTCTGCGTAGCTTGCTTATTTTCATAGCACACTAATTACATTACTTGGGCATTAATTAGCACTAATGTAGCACTAAATATTGGCACCATAAATTTCCTATGTTATTGATGTGGGGGCTACCATTAAGTTGCCCCCACTTTTATTTTAGCATAGCTTGCTTATTTTCATAGCATTAGTTATAATACTCTGGCACTAATTAGCACTAATGTAGCACTAAATATTGGTGTAACTAAATTGAAGTTTAGAGGTGGTGGTGATGGTGGGGGACTTAACGGACATGACATATTCGCATATGGAACAATAGCACAATCTTAAAAGCTACTGACTCACAAGTAGGTAGACACACTTTACAAACAATTTACATTTGGAAACGCCCAGATAAAATAAATAGAGTCATCTAAATAGTTCATGGAGCATCCTCTTAGTGGAGACCCCATCTGTGTCACAGCAATGAGCATTTGATGATTAAATTTGGCCAATCACTCGACAGGTTCTTATACATTGGACACTTATCACTGGGGTTCCACATTTAAAATCCCTCCAATTAAATGCCTTCCATTACAACGTGGAGTACTTAAAAGTTTGAATTACAAGATAACCCTTTATTCTCAAGACAAAGAGTAAGCTTTAGGGTTTGAACCTGTGACCTCCCTATTTGGAGGTAAGCGCTCTATACTTAAGCCAACCTGTTGAGCGACTTTTATGCCATGTCCAGCACAATTTGTTTAACAAACTACATACACTGGTGGGGGAATCTAAGAGTTTTGTCAAAAATCTCATTTTTTGCCAAGTACTTATCACACAGCTCATAACAATAAGAAAGTCCAATACTGTACCACAGTCCAAATCTAAGCAGCACAACAAGCTAACTATAACATTTTAATCCAACTTGTAATTCCTTTCACGAACATTGAAATAAAATTCCTCCTGTCTTTATCCTCTAAAATGTTTCAACTAGGAACACACCTATAGACTTCCCTCGTTCATTCAAAACATTAGGATTTCCACGACTGGAAAGATCGTCTTGGCTAAGACTAGACAAATAATTTTCTTAACAAAATGTATCTGCATCTATTTGTTCATATAGAAGTGGCAACAAGTGTTCTAGCTATGAGCAATAATTTCAGATTATTTCCCCTAAAAGATTAGTATTGGAAATGAAATTACATCAAGACAACAATTAATACAGTTCTTAATTTAAACAGAACAATACTAGCAAAATCTGAAGAAATTATAGTACTCACACTTTAGGAACCAACTCAAACCTCATCTTCTCTAGGTTGGGGTCTTCAGTTAATGTGGCTTGGGCAACTGGATAAGAATTTTCATAGTCAAAATCAAACTGCACTCCTGCTGGTGGACTACGAACAAAGTTGCGTCTGTCCTATTTATTAACCAAGAGGGCAATATTTTAGTTTCACAGAAACAGACTGCCATCCTAAAGAAGTACAATAAAATACTACAACTCTTTTATAAACCATGTACAATATAGTGTCAGTTACAAATGCTGATTTTATGCATCCCTTTAACCATGTACTTTATCTTAACATATGCCCAATCTTACCTTAACCTTCACAGAAGTTGTTTGTTCTATGTGACAATTCAACATTTTATTTAAGTCTTTCTTAAGCACACTTAAAAGATAAAAATACACTATCCAGAACAACTTGCTACACCAATACAATAAAATTCAAACACACATATAAATAGTTTAGCCAATTATTACCAGTTTAACACAGATAAATAATTTAGTCAATTACTACCAGTTTACGTATTAAAATATTATCTTGCTCTTAATTCAGATCATAAATTATTTTCTCTATTTCAAAGCCTCACAATTTGAAACCCACTAAAAATACCATTCCATATAGACAAGTTCTGTCCCTATTATACCTTTAATTTCCATTCAAGACTACAGCAGGCATCCTAGACAATCATTTTGTACGAAGCAGAGCATAGCATAGCATACCATGAATTGACTGGTTAGGGCCACAATACTCTCTAGATTTGAATCTCTGCAACTTGTTTACATGGGGTTTTGTGAAGAACAATGTCTATAAGAAACCTACGTATGGTAGACGACAGTGACGTGCACTAAGGGGAATCAAGACCATCACTGCTTGCTTAAATTTTTCAGTCAAAACTAAAGTTTATTATACAACTAGTGGAGATGCCCGTTCTTCGCACGGTCTGTAACTTTCGAAGTGGCCACATGAGCACAAGTGATGCTGAACGTTCTGGACACCCTGTTGAGGTCACTACTCACTATCTGCAACATGAGTGACGCGTTTGCTCACACTGGATCAAAAGTGTGAATGTGTGAACCGTTGCAAGGATAGTTTGAAGCTGTATCAACAAAATCCAGAAGAATTTTTGAATCATTTCGTAACAGTGGACGAAACATGGATTTGTCACTATCAGCCTGAGACCAAGGAACTGCCAAAACAATGGGTTGTAAGCAGGAAATCTGCACCAAAGAAAGCGAAAACTGTTCCTTCAGCAGGAAAGGTTATGGCCACCATCTTCTGGGATCCTCGTGGCATAATCTTCATAGACTTCTTGGAGAAGGGCGAAACAATTATCGGAATGTATTATGCGTCTTTCTTGGATCGTTTAAATAATGAAATAAAGGTAAAACGACCAAATTTGGTGAAAAAGAAGATTTTTTTCACCACAACAACACACCAGCTCACTCTTCTGTAATTGTAACCGCAAAATTATTCGAGTTACGCTACGAAGTCCTTCCACATTCCCCTACTCTCCAGATTTGGCTCCCTCGGACTACTATCTGTTTCCAAACATGAAAAAATGGCTGGCGGGAAAGAGATTTTTATCAAACGATGAGGTGATCGCCGAAACAACTGCCTCTTTTGAAGAGTTGGAAAAATCATACTATATGGACGGGATTAAAAAACTCAAGCATCATTGAACTAAGTGTATTGACCTCATAGAGACTATGTTGAGAAATATAAAATTATTGTCCTCCAAAATTATGTTTTCTTCATTTTTTTCACAGATTTATCAAACAGCCCTCGTATGTGTAATTGCAGTTGCAGTCACGTGGCATTCTGTGCTGTAGAATTTAAGTAATTTACTGGTCTGGATATAATTCCTTACAATTACACCAGTGACGACGCGTTGATTTTACTACGTGAAGGATGTAGGCTACTGTCAAAACGAAAATGATACGTAGGCTGTAAAAACACATCACAATTCGTACATTAAGCTTAGGTTGGTATATAGCCATTTAATATAATTAGCTACGAAACTTAAGTTTAACAGAAGACAATCAAAATAAAAACTTGCACTGTGATTTTGACATACAGGCCCNTTGTTAGGGTGGCTCATTTTGGTGATTCAAAATTTGTGTTGCAGTGCCAGAAGCTTCACCATCTGGTAACCCTGGTATGAACCACCTGNCCTCAGCACCGGCACTGATTGGTCGAGGTACGTAGGCAACATCCTCAAATCTCCTATCCAGATTTAAGTTAATTTGGTGTTCAGCCACTGCACACGCCAAAAGTTACATGCAGTTTTACAGAGGGCCTTGAGGCGAAAATAGTGCATCCTACACCAGTAGGGTACTCTGTAGTCTCAGAGATAATCATTTAAATGTTCTTTCACGATCAAATTACATGTCAATTTGATAAATTTTCAAACAATTTTATTTAATCTAAACACATATTTAATTTAATTTCAAAGTGTACAATGTTTTTCACATCCTATATGGACAAATCACCCCTGAATTACACACACAGAACATCCAGATGTGCTGTGTCTGAAGAGTCATGACAGCCATCTTAACACTGAAATCATTCAGTGCTTTTGGTAGCATTTTCTTAATACAGAAGATACTGTCTCCAGCCAGTTGTGTGCCAGTATGTATGGCTAATTCAAGGCATCTCTATATCTAATAAAAAAATATTAAATTGATTTTGAAGCATTTCTTGTACCTAAGGAACTTAAAATATCCTGTGTACTTATAATTTCAAGCACTGAATAAATTTTGTTTATTCTACATTCAGTAGCAGTCTCTAGAAACGATTTTGCAATACTTACTGTGGATAGTGATAAGATTTCTTCTTTGAGACTCTCTTCTTGTGGGTAACCGACCCATGGAGGTACAGCAGCATCAGCAGCCTTGTCACCCTTTTCCTTCATAAATGCTTCTTGTTCTTTGTTAAATTCACCAAGAATACTCTGAAAGAATAGAAAAATACATGTTTACATTAAAACAAATCAACTAGTTTAATTTTCAATTTCAGATAGTTATTCAAATTAAAAGATGGTTAATTCATTGAGAAATTGTATCACCCTTGCTGTGGATTTAGCCCATGACCTTTTGGAACCCATTCTCCAGTTCAGGTTTACATCATACACCACTAATCGGGCAGACAAATATCTAACCAGAAACATGGTGACAGTGGTTTATACAACGATAGTCGCAGTTATAATTTTGTCTAGCTGAGTGAAGGCTTAACTTATTTGCAAAATGAAAGGTGTACAAGGTTGTACATTTTCTTTCAATCCACAAACATAAATCCCAAGTATCTGTTGTTCATCTGTCACACTTTGTCTAATGACTTAACAGGTTGTGAGCTAAAAATGTCTACTTGGGGGTTTTCAGGGTAGCAGAGTTCAGGAAAATACTGAAATTTACGTATATTTGCTCCTTTTAACTTGAAACCATGTTGCCAAACTTATAACTGATTTGAGATAGAACTACATAAATTGGTACTCAGATGTTTGTGTGTTCCCAAAATTCATATTTAATGTCAAATTACACATTTCTGAACTAGGCCTAACTCAAGTTCAAACCAGGTTGCCATATTTAAAAAAAAAATCAAGTTAGAGCCACAAACATTTGTACTCAGTGCTTTTTGGGTACCACAACTCATATCAAATATGTATGCACTCGGTCAAGGCAAATCTTGGAGGGTAAAAGTCAAACCATGTGTCCAAATAAAAATCAACAGGGTCGAGTCACAAATACAGGTAGAAAGTGTTTGGGGAGCCAAGGATTCACATTTATCATCACAATATGTGTATTCGTACTCGACACAGTTCAAAACATGTTGCCAAATTAATTAAAAAAATTATTCGAGCTTGCACTCAGGGGCTTTTGGGATCCATGAAATCATATTAAAGATAATTAGGGCTCGGATAAATATTCGGTTAAAATACAAGAAATATGTAATTTTTATGTGCCTAAATATGACAAAATATGTGCTTAA
>KZ869879.1:30234-43865 GCA_003456935.1 Machilis hrabei | reverse complement strand
TTTTTTCTGCAGGAATTGCAAAGGCCCTTTATAGTTGGTAGATGTTTAATCTTATATACACACAATAATTCAAACCTACCTCGGTTCTTTCTCAAGTGAACATTTTGTAAACTTCACAGACTAATTTACTGGAACTATTCAAAGATGTTACTTATAATAATTTCCAAATATGTTTAAGGAATTATTAGTATTGGAAGTTGCGTATCCACTTCAGCTGTTGTAATTATATAACTATTATGTTTTCTTTAATGAATTAATGCCTTGATGAATATAAATATTCTTTTTCTTTGTTAATACAGTTAATAATTTATCAACTTTCAGTTAGGGCTATGATTTGTGTTGACATAATAACATTGTTGAAAAGTCCATGTGAAATTGTTTTAAAAAATTCACACCTGAGAGAAAATAGAGGTAAAAATTTGAAATTATGTATATATATTATAACTCAATAGAGAGAACTTTTAGTTGTGAATCATAAATTTCCCTCTCTACTTCCGCAGAAATTGTAAAATTATTTTTAAATATTTGCACAATTGCATCTTTTCATGTGTCAATGAAACCCAAGTAATTGCAATAAAAAGGCATTGGTTTCTTTCTTTATTTAAGAAATATATTACTTTTTAACCTTTTTTGTTTCAGAATGAGCTCTGTAATGCATGTTGTTAGTGCAGAAAATTTGCAGTTTAATAATACAGTAACAATAGTGTCTGATTCTTTGTTTACAGTAGTACAAAATTCATATATTTTATACATTAATTATTTTCCTTTCTGTCAGGTGTTCTCCCCGTATCCATCTTCATCTAGTGTAGAACAAGCGAAAAGCAGTGAAGGGATGCTTTCGTGTGGGGCACCTCCAGAAAATACAGTCACCCCCTCTTTTCCATCCCTCCGTCTACCAACACTACCATCAAAAGAGTACGAGCAGCTACTAGAAGAAGAATGCAACCAGTCGGATCTCCTCTACGACTACTCGACGTTAAATGCATGGTAATTAGATTAACAGTGTATGCAAGCAGCGTATCTTGCACTGTGTTAGCTTCTTGTAGAACACAAGTTTTATTTTTTATGTAGTAGGTTGTACATACTCTTGTCTGTGGAAAGAAAAGTAAAAAAAAATTGTTGTTCCCAACCTCTGAAACCATCTGCTTTTGCATTAGCAGGGTCTCCGTTAGTGTTTTCCATAATGCCGGGACATAAACATCGCACGCCCTGCTCGCAAAATGAGCCGGAATGGGAAAGTTGAAGTATGGATCGTCCATGATGGCGTTCACAAAATAAATTCTCCCTGAACGCTTCTGGTTTCTGACGTTAGTAAATACAATTTCAACTTTTCTTTCCTTGACGCTAGTATCCTGTTTGCGTTTGGTGCATATTTTCCGAATATCGATATTAATTTTGGTTGTGTTTTCGAAATAGAAGAAGAACGAAATCAGCACACGTGCTTAAAAGCCTATTTACGATTAAGTGGAATTCTAGAAAACCCACCTGACAATAAATTAATTTCAACTAACAGAAGTAATTATTGTTTTTTTGCTGTTGTTGTATATATAAACAAACGACTTAAGTGGTTCCCAGTTTCATTGATAGATGGCATTCAGGTTATTGCTGTAGTTAGCGTCTTAGGTAATAGATGGCGGGCTGCCAGCACATTGGATTTTCTGTCCGTCAGAAGCGATGTTCGTGAACGGGGTAGTTTTTACTAGCGTACAGGGAGTGTGATGTTTCTGTCCCGGGCTTAAGCCTTGCTATAGCTATCCACGTAGTCCACCTTTTTCTGTCTGTCCACATATCCGTTAGTGTATATATAAACCCAGCCTCAAAGTAAGGGCCCATCAGAAAATGTTCAAACGCAAAAGAAGCCACCACCTGCTGTGTATCGATCGGGTGGCAAAATTTAGTCATTCTGAAGTGTAGAGGGCTAAGCACTTGCAACTGTAGGACCAAAAATTCAGTGTAGTCTTCACATGTTGATATACACTGCGGCTAGGTTCAGTGGTGACCAGACACAGTCCTCTGTATTAAGAAAGCAGACATCAAAGCTCGAGGAATTCAGTTAGAATGATTATTTATTAACATAGGCCTAACTACTTTACAAAATTACATACCCAGCCCCCATAAAGTACATATCCCACCCCAAAATCAATCACATCCCCTTAAAAAAACAAAACATAGTCAATTTACTTAAAGTCCGACGGAATTACTATCATGTGAAATTATTATTCAAATTAATTCAGGCCTGATTAAACTGTAACACTTCACTGTTTAAAATGGAACAAGTTCAGTGGTTTCGAAAAATTTTGTCTTTTGAATATTCCCCTCGAGCTCGGGTAAATAAATTATTAAATGGTTGGATCTTACCGGTTTTGTAGTATTCTGAAGCTATTCGAATCGTTTATTTCACAAACTTTTAATTATGCATTTCAAATTGAAATTGATTGGAATTTGGGTATTCATTCTAAAGTAGGCTTATTTGGAACTAAAATGGTGCGACTACCCGCCTTGAGTTACTTTAGCCATCTCCTCTTATTTTTCCAACACAGTCTTATTGTCAAAATCGGCTTCATTGTCGCTTCGTTAAAATACGACCGAGTTCTTAATCACACGTCTTTCACTTCGGATGCACTGGCGGCAAACTAATCACTCCCATCATTTAGTTCCGCGGAAAAATTAGTTCGTAGTTGAAATTAATGGTTTATGTTGTTTTTCTTCCTTCCTTGTTCCATAATTAATGTTCGTTTGCTATTTCCACTATTCGATGAACATTTCTGCTTACTTCGTCCTATATTTTTGAATAATAAATAGCTGATATCATGCGCCGCTGGTAAAGTTTCTGGTCGGTTTCTCAGGCAACGAATACGAACAACATACAAAACGAATACAGAAAACAAATGAAAATAGAAATGCCGTCTCCTCTTCACACCACTTTCGCTTTTCAAATAAAATTTAAATATGACTCTTACGTAACTATTCCTTAGTTTTAACCATTCTAAATCCCTTATTGAAAAATTTTAAGCATTCTAAACCAGTAAATATTATATTACAAAATAAATTGAACATTTATCATTATGGTTAACAACTTGTAACGTGCTTCCACTTTAACATCTCTCCTGCTGCCTCCTAGGAGTGAGGTAGAAGAACTAAATGAAGAGGGGTTACAAATAACAGTGTTAAGATTTAAAATATGAAATGGGAGCAATAACAGCTTGAGCAACGTTAAGTCGTTAGTCCATCCAGGGCTTCCATTATTCCTTATTATAATTTAGAAATAAAGAACCAATTAATTGTTAATGCTACATTACTAGAGAACCAGTGTTTATGTACAAATAGAAAGTAACGTGGTTCACTATGTAGAACATTAAACTAAAAATGTAGTGTTAAGTTTCAGCTGTATAAACTATTTTTTGCTTATTACTTTTTGTTTTACAATTGGCCTTTACTTGGGGAATGAATGACCCTTGTAAATAGAAATAATGAGTAAAATGATTGACACTTGTACTTATTCGTAAACTGCATTGTATATTTCCAGGTTAAACCATCCAGTAAAAAGGTTTAAACCGAACGAATACAAACAGGTTCCCAGCCGGGGTGCAATGATAGATCTCTATGGTGTAGGAATAGACATAAAGCAAGAAATGACTGAGGGAGTAAGTACTTTGTTATGTAATTTTTATTTTGTTTTGTTTAGCTGACTAAGGGCTGATTCTGTTAACGACCACTAACAGGCCTGCTAAGTTAGCAACACCTTTGGGTGGCTGCTAAACGGTTTTCTTGTTGGCAGTATTGAAATGAACAACTGTTGTCTGTTAGATGTTGCTTTTAATCAGATTTGTAGGTTGAAAATATGGGGGAACATTGATGTTTATGATTATCAAGTTGTTACCCATCACATTTTTTCTGTAGCTTTATTATTTCTTTATATTAAGTGGAAAAGTGTTTTGTTTTCTTCCTTGCTAAAATTTTATTTTTGTCTGCGTTTTGCATTCACTGCATAAATTTCCATCATATTCAGTTGTCATATATAAATTATGAACCAGTGTATATATATACCTTTTTTGGTGCCTGTCAATTTTCTTTTTCACTCATTTGGATTTGCAAGAAGGAACTGTGAGTGAAACAGTCCTATCAATCACACGAGATCAGGTTAGCATATGACTAAACATTGTCAGGATGATCCAAAGATTTTGCACAATGAAAAACAAATGGGATAATTTAACTTCTAGCTAAATTAATCTTATAGATGTGACACAGTAGATAAGGGGTGCAGTACTGTACTCAACTTAGATAACATTATAATCTGAAAAGTGTTGTGAACAGAAAATGAGCTACAGACATTTAGTAACTTGCTTTCTGTATCACATATAGATTGTAAATTGAAATGATTGGTGACTGTTACAATTTTAGTGTTGTTCTTTAACCCTCTTAGTGCCGAGCCCTTTTTCAGAAAACCTACCGAGAAATGCCGGACCAAAAATGCGAAAATTGCAGGTATGAAGAAAAAAATGTATATATTCGGACCTATTTGACCTAGCTACTTGAATTTTTTTTTCTCACATTCTTAACATCTGTACCACCAAGAATGTTCAATGTTCGTACTGACCGGCAGCTTCTGCCATCTGATGATTTTTAAAGGAAGTACTAGAGGCAAAGTAAGAGATCGGATCGATTGGATGTTTCCCAAACTCAGCAGTAGCATCAGAGATCCGATATATCGGATCACGGCACTAAAAGGGTTAAACATTTGAAGATTGGTAGGCAGGCTTGAAGCTGTTCATTTTTTGTGAAAGGTGTTGGTTGAAGGAACTTTACAGCAGTGATCTTGTAAGGTGTCTTGAAATGTTCCGTTTGGTTGTAAGGGTCTTATCGGAGATATAAAGCCGACCTGCTTGGTCCAGTGGTTAGCACAGTGTGCTCTGGCCCGAGAGGTTGTTGGTTCGAATCCCGAGTAAGGCATGGATGTTTGCGATGGCCATTCATCGTTATTAATCACAAGAAACCTTGTTCGTCATCCTTAAATGGCCCATAGGAAGTTAAACACTACATATCATCATCGAAGAGATAACATTAAATTGGTAGCTATGTGATCATAGGCTTTTTGCACGATACAGTTTAGAAAGTCACATTCATCGATTATATTGGTAAACATACCCTGTTCAAAGTAGAAACGTTAGTCAGACTTATTTGAAGTAAGCATCAGATTTCTTTAGGAAAAGCCGATACATCTGTGTATTTTAAGTTTGAAGTTCACCGACCCTTCCAAATTTTATTTTCAGCTTTTTAGTTTTCCCGACATTTTTTCATGCCAGTTTTATACTGAAATTTAGAGACTTGCAGATAATTTCATAACTCTTTGCTCTATATTTTCTTTCAAAATTGAAACTGGGTGTGAAGCGTTTTTAAGTTAAACATTTTGCCCCATGTTTAGTGTGTAAAGTGTAACTTGGAGTGGTGTCAGTTTTGCTAATGTCAACTGAAAGATGGTTTGCTTTTATGTAAAGTACTCTGTTGAACAAAAAAAATGTTAACAGCAATTTTAATATTTCTATACATTTATTAAATTGCAAAAATGCACGCTGAATTTAGGTTTCCTGTTTTATTATATAGTTTCTGAAGTTGAAAATTGAGGTTACATTTGTATACTACTAGAGGCTTCACAACTTTATTTATCCGTAAAGTTCTCTACAAGTAAATGTAGTGATCTGCAGTAATGAAGGCTGCATTACTAAAAAGAAAAATCTATGTACTATATTTCCAGTAGTACTGTAATGTGAATTAAATCACAATTTAAATTGATAATGAACATAGTCTAGTAGCTAAAGTCATATACCATATTAAAAATATAATTGTTACGAGCCTAGATTAGTTTTTTATATCACACTATGTGTTTATGTACTCCAGATGGATATGGACATCATTCACCCTTTGAAACGGGCTGCAGACCCATACGAATTTGACGATTCTGATGTGGCAGCACCAACAGTAAGCATGGAAGGATTTAAACGGAAAGATTCAATAAAGGTAATGAAAAAATTAACGCTTCTTCTGAAAAGTAAGTTAACACACTATTTTGGGTAGGAAAATGCTTAATCAGAACAGAATGAAAACTCGGAATAAAAGTGTACAGCGTACACTTGTTTCCTGTAACTGACTTTTTGAGCATTATGCACATATGTGTGGCTATAGTGACTGCCCCCAAGGTGCTGCCATTTTTTGGATACCCTTTGAAACCAGACTTGTGTTTTATAATATCTGTAATTTGTTAGCTTTCCTTTTCACCAAAACAAATAACATGCATGAAGGTGTCACCTCAGACCCTGTAGATATATTTGAAGCAAAACAAAATTGCTGAGTACCTCTTTATTGTGTACTCGAGGAGTGAGAAGTGCAAGTGTTGCAAATTTGTCATAATACAACTGTAGATAAGAAGATGAAAGTAATCGACACCATAGATAAGTGTGCCCATGAAAATAAAATTTGTTGATCCAAAGTTTGATTGAAAGCTAAATTTAGGCCTACACTCTTTCAGTTTGGTAATAGTATTTCTGATGTGTTGCAGTTTTAACTGGTTAAAAATTAAAAAAAAAAAACTTGCTCCAGATTGCTCTAAACTAAAATAGGGACAAGAAACGAAATGTTGTTTTCAAACTTTTTTGTTTATTTGTATGAGGCGTGATCAAATGAAACCCGTTCGAAACCATGTATTTATTGGAATGAAACATTTCACAACAAATTGTTAAAGAATTAGATAAAGCAATATTTAAGGAAACCAGAATACACCAATAATCACTAGAAAAAGTCTCCATAGGTTTTCAGACACGAATCCCACTACCAAGGGTGCTTTCGGATACCGTCTGCAAAGAATGACTTTGGCTGCGCATTGAATAACTGTAACACCACATCCTTACTTCGTCATCATTTGAAAGCGATGCCCCATAAGGGCTGAACAAGAGGAAGTCTCGTGGTGACAAATCGGGGCTGTAGGGTGGATGGTTCAGAACCTGCCCCCGTTTCTTTGCCAATACATCCTTCACAATGTTTGCAACATGTGGACGTGTGTTGTCATGGAGAAGAATTACTCTAGATGACAGCAGTCCAGGTCACGTATTCTTTATGGCGTTATGCAGATTGTTTAGGGATGGGCATTGATGTTAGGCTTTTTGAACTCCAGCAACAAAGGTGAGCATCGCGTTGCCAGCTGAAGATTGAGGCTTGAATTTTTGGGGTTTGGGTAAACCGGCATGCTTCCATTGCATACTCGCAGATTTGCTGGACGGTTCAAAATCAAGGCACCAAGTTTCGTCACCGGCCACTATGTGCATCAGGAACTCGTCACCCTCTGCTTAGTACCGCATTAAGTATTGCAAACTGCTACCCAAGCGTTCTTCCTTATGCTGGTCAGTTAACATTCGAGGAACCCATTGGGAACACACCTTCCGATACAGGAGTTTATGCTTCACCACGTTTTGAACTGTGCCAGAAGACAGGCCTACTTCATCTGCTAATGAACGTTATGTCTTTCGGCGATCTGCCTGAATGGCTTCATCAGTTGCATCAACAAGGGCCTAACCGGGACGTGGAAGATAATTCGTTTGCTGACGTCCTTCTCGAAAAATGAATGCCCAATCCGTAACTGTTCTCTTTGACAAAAATTTCTCACAATAAACTGTATTCATTCATCGATGGATTTCACTCGGTCGACATCCTTCCAATGTTAATAATTGAATAACTGCATGCTGGTCCGCTTGGAGGGATTTGGAATTGCGCCAGCCGTGATTATGTAGCTCTAGCACAAAAAGAAAACATGAACAACCAACTACTACTTGAATGTTCAATACTCTGCTCCTATCTTGCCTCGTAACACATGATCTCAATTCATCTGAAGTTGTTCTAGTGACGTGACGTGAACAGGTTTCATTTGATCACGCCTCATAGTTTGAAAAACCTTAGTTTTAATATTTTTGTTGTGCAGAAGTTGGAAAAGTGTGCAAAACCTTTGTGTTTATGTATACTCTGTTACTCCTGCTTGTGTGTTTCACATACTACAATAAATTATTGATGCACTGGTAATTCAATAATTCACTGTACATTTAAATAAAAGTGGCCGACTGGTTGGTTTAAGGGTAGAGTGGTCACCTCGTAAATGGAAGATCCCAGATTTGAAGCCTGGGCCAACTTCTAGACCTAAGTAATAAGTCTTATCCTATGAGTCTGCTTATGTAGCACTGCGCGTCTTCAGGGAGGGATGTTGAAAGTAGGATCCCTCGATAAGTGTTCGCTAGCTAAGTGTCAAGTGGCTGGTAAAATTCAGTTACCCTGAAATGTCACTATGAGGTGGATGTGGGTTTCCAGTAGAACTACAGTGACAGAAATTAGGGACCATGACTTGTTTAACAGTTAATTTCAAATATTTGTTTGAATAACTAATTACTTTTGTTGTTCGTTTTGAAGGAGTTAATTTTCGTTCCAGTTCATAGTTTCATTTATCAGGGATGGCTGACTTTTTATATTAACACCATCTAAGACAATACCTACCTCTCACATATATACCGGGTATTTACATTTTCAGATGTTTAAATTGAACAGAAATTTTATCAGATAATTATTTTCTTACGGTGTGTGCATTTCTGTGTCTTCCATTGTTGATTGGTAGTTCAGACGTGATGCAACATTCAATAATTTTTTTTTTCTTGAAACAGGAAGAAGATAAGAAACCCGTTAATGGGACGGGTCCAGGGTTTGAAGGTGTCGGAGCCAACGGCTCTAACATCGCAGCAAATAGTAGTCTCTTTACTAGTGAAGGACTGCAAGCATCGTACAAAGACTTAGAGCAGATATTTGACAACTCTGATGAAAACACGTCGAGTGATGAAACTGTAAGTCTGCTTGTTTGTTTATTTCTGTAGTTGATAGTAGTGTGTACTCCCTCATCTGTAGATGTCAATAATTGGCTCTTGCATTTCAGTTCCAGGCACCAACACCTCCAGGCTCTAATAAACCAGCTGGTATGCCAGAAGATACTGCAGCTTCCAATAAAAGCAGTAAATCAGGCTGTGGAACAACAGGAAACGCAAGTAGTGGCATTTTGCGGCCGGAGGAACTCTCCAAAATGTTCCCGACGCCGCCTTCGCTGGAGCACAATCCGATCGCTTCTCCCTGTGGTCAGCAAGAAATGCCACAGAATGATATGGGAATCGAAACGGGGCTTCCACTTGTTAAAGTGAAACAGGAATGTTACCAAGGATATCCTGGAATGGGAAGCCCTCAGGAAGAAAGCATAGAGGTAGGGAAAAAACAACTTTGGAACATTGTAACAAAATTTATTTTTTTAATTAGTGCAGTAGACAGAAATGTATGTCTTTTTCTTTTTGTAACAGGATTGGTCTTATGTGTTCAAACCACCAGCCATGTGTACAATTGTAAGTTCGTCAAAATACTCTCCACTGAATAACCTACCGAGTCAAAACATGCCGCATCTGTCGTTGCCCTCAGACTTAACGTTAACGTACAAACGATCATGGCAGTGTCAGCCTCCATTGCCAGAGAAAGCACCATCACAAGGGTGAGGATATTGATTTTATATTGGTTTTTTGCCATAATATAAACTGAAAATTTTGTGTTTTTATATTTTATTTCTCAGAATTATAGCTCTTAAAAAGTGTTGAAGGGAAGGGCTCAGCAAACTAATATTAATGTAACAGATTGCTTGAAAATGAGACTGCATTTCCAGTTAATTGAGAACAAGCTCATTGACACACGCTGTCATCACATGTATATCTTGTAGAAAACATTGTGTTAATTTTCAAAGTCCTGGTTTCATGACCAGCTTATAAATAAATTCACATTTTTTGTTGCAAAATTTCAAGTCTGTTTGAGCCATCTTCAGACATTAGTCACATTACATATATAGAAATGACAAATGCATATATTTTTAATACAATTCAAAGCTAATTGGGGCATTGATATGATGACAGTCTTCAAATGTTGCATACCCCTAAGTATTTCTTATGTAAACATGATTGATTATTCTCCAGTAACAATAATTGTTATGCTAAATAGTGAAAAACTCTGAAGTTTTATTTACCGTGTGTATGTGGACATCAACTTAATTGCCTAAATTTGGAAACTTATTCACCAAATTACAAGGTTTGTAGCTTNGTTTAGAACAGTTTGAAGAAGAGGCATAGAAGGATGTCTTGCTAAGCAAGTTTTGTGTTTGTGTATTATTTTCTTTGTCAGTAAACAGGCCATTCTGTAAAAAATTGTAGTGAATTAATTTTTTCCTGAGATGCTAAAGCAAGACTTTTATATTACAGACATCTTTCTTCTGTGGGTCCAGGAGGATTGATGAACAATATTTCCAGTGTAGCAGGTGTGTCAGGACCAAATTCTGTNACCAGCAATCCACCTACACATCCAAGAGCAGGTCTTTCACCAATCAGCCCAGCAACTTCTCTTGGTCACTACCAGGATTGTCCAGGATCACACAGAGGTCCAGGTACGATGGGGGCCATACCCACGACTCCTGGACCACCACCATACGAGCTTCCCAGTCCAGCATCAAATGCTTCGTCGTACCTGAACAGGAACGTGAATTCCGTGGAGGGTATGACGGGAACGCGACCACCCGAAGCCAGCTCTCTCGTAGTGAATGTGCTTCTTGGTGATTCTATGCTCAATTTGTTCCGGGACCATAACTTTGATAGCTGTATGCTCTGTGTGTGCAATGCAGGGGCCAAACTTGTGGGGAATATTAGGGGTGCAGATGGACCACTTTATCTTCCACCTCCAGAACAGACTTCTCCCTCTTCGCCCGTTCACGACGATGCAGATGTTTTACGATGCAATTGTGGTTTTAGTGCCGTTGTCAATAGACGTCTCTCTCACAGGGCGGGTTTGTTCTACGAAGACGAGGCAGAGATTACGGGCAGTCATTCGGTGCTTTGCGAAAGACGAAAGTCTTCTTTCCTGGTGGTTCTTCCCGATTCGGGAGCGGCNACGTCGGATCGGGAAGGTTTTCTCGACGCCGTTCCTCAAAGTGTGGTGAGTTTATTAAGAGAACAATGCCTTCCTGTGAGCAGCAATTGTAGTTCCATCTACAGAGCAGCTCAGCTCTATCGTTCAACTCTTCAAGAATGGACGCTCAGTGCACTCGAGTACGCGGACGGTAGTGAAGTGACTTGCACTGCTCTCGAGCAGGGACGACAGGCGCTGGACGCCTTAGGTATGACAAAAACAGAAGAAGTCCACAGAGGTTGTTGTTTACATAAATGGCCTTTTCTCCAGGCCAAAGGTCCTCATTGTAGTCAGGACATAGTGCGCGTTATGAAAGCCCTTCAACCGTTGCTTCAAGAGGCAGTTCAAAAGAAGTCGCCTCGAAGGNTATGGGATGCTCCCTTCACAGTGTCAGGGCCCCTTACGTGGAGACAGTTCCATCGNCTAGCAGGAAGAGGTAAGCATTTTGACAAAACATTTGTAATATAACACATATTTTACAGTAATAATATGCAGAGGGATTAGTATAGGACTAGTTTTAAGTGGTTTTTGTGGTATCTTATTGTATATTTACTGGTATTGTATTGGTAATGATAGGATATGTAGAAATATATGATGTGTAGGTTTGTTTACGTACGGAAAACATTAGATTCCGTGGCGTCAGGAGACAACATATTTTGGAAGGAGGGAGACCAAATTCTGTATTTAATTCACGTACCATGTTATTTACCAGGTTTTAAGTGCTATCTCTTGTAATTCTCTGGTTAAGAAGTCAAATTTTCAACAATTTACTAAATAACTTTTTGTCTGCACGTGATGTATCAGGAGCTTTGAAGGCCGCATTACATTTGGATGCCTCAAGGCCAAACACATGGTTTAGGACGGAGAGCCANTCACAACGCAGCATGGAAGGTGTGTGTGCTGTAAGGTCAGAGTGAGCTACCAGGCTTGCAGCACTAAAAATCAAACGGTATTTGTTGCTGCCAAAAATGGAACAGGCAGTAAAAGTCTAAATCTGCGTTTATTAGTTACGCATGCCTTTATTACGTCATGTTCCCCAGATTTCGTATGAGATGTTCAGTAATATATAAATTAAAGTCAACTTTTCATGCAGCGGATCAGTTTGGCTGATAAGCCTAAATTTGCAAATTCCAGGATAGTATATACAAGTCATCAGAAGTTACGTATTGGTGAAGTAACACAAATTTAATGGCCTACAACTCTTGTGATTTGCCAAAATACTGCTTTCTAAAGCATATTCAAGAAGTTTATCAGTGAGTACAGCCAAACAACTCCAGTTATATCATTTTTGAACGTTTTGTGGCATTTCAAAAATGGCGCCGGGATTTCACAGGCTAAATGTAATTTTGGGCACTAACTTTTCAGCGTCAAACTTTTCGTCAATAGAGCACTATTAAACCTAGAGACAAAATTTAACATGTAGGCTACCCTACCGATTCACATCTATGTAGGGTATGAAATTTAATGTTTGTTTGCAAGCCCAGTACCATATTTCATGAGCTGCTAACTTCAAACTGATAAAAGAAGTAATATTGTACGTGTTCTAATAAGTATGTCATGTCTGGAGAGTGTGGAAAGTTGTGTGTCACGACTCACGACTAAATCACAGGTTCGTAATTGCTCAAGTATGTTGTTTGGGGAGTTGTAAAAAAAAGGGTATGGGGGCTATATATTGATCACGTTGTTGTAGAGTGATTTGTTGATGTGCAACTTAGGCCCCTGCTGTAGCGAATGCTGCTTATTATTAGCAGCAGCATTGTTTTGGGGCTTAAACAGCTGATGTGACTCGTGATGTATTAGATACCTTGAATGTACGGTACAGTTCGTCTTGGTGATTCTTGTGCGAATACCAGTACTTGTTAGGAGCAGCGTAAAGAGAAAAGAAAAATGAGGTAGTCAAAAAAACAAACAAAAAAATCAGAGGGTGTATTAAAAATTCATTTGCAGTAATTGGTAATTTCAGCAGACATTAAAAAAGTGGATTTGCCAAATATCTGATTAAAATTAGATGGTAGGGGTGGGGTGTGTTATATCCTTCAAAATTTTGGAAAGTAACCATATACACTTTGATTTTGATGCTTGATGTCTTGTATCTGCCGTTTCTGTAGTATGTAATCAGTCTCTTCCTCGAGGACATATTCCACTTTTGTTGTTTGATCTTTGTCTTTTCCCTTAAAAATGTCAAGGACTGTACCACTTTCCCTTAAAACAAGTCAGAAGTAAAGGTAACAGGAATCAGTGTGCACATGAAAATATGTTTCAAACTAAGCGATCTCATTGCCTGGCAACCTCAGATTTNAATGTTTTGTTGATGATTTTATTGTTACACAGACTGAAAAAATATTAACTAGTGTATTATTTTCAGGTGATTAATTACTTTAAATACCATATCTGAAGCACAAATAGAAAGGGAACCTCTTGTCTGCAAACTTTTATGGAAGAGTAAGAAAGCAAAATTAGATAAAATACATCTTTTTGACAGATTTTGCTTTCTGTATATTGTTTTTATGGGGAAAAATGTATAACAATCACTGACCAAGAAAACTTTCTTCGTTTAATATTTCATATACAGTGGTTGCTCTGGCTTTTCCTTTTCTTTCGCCACTCCATTCGCCAAATAC
>KZ869878.1:14449-44082 GCA_003456935.1 Machilis hrabei | reverse complement strand
ATTTTGAGGATATTCATATCTTATCATCCTCTATCTATGATAAAAATTTCAAGTGAGGTTTCAGCATGCCCACATGAGTGGTTCCCTTGTAAGTAAGAGCCAGTATACTTTAGTTGCATCATTCTACATCTACTTAGTACTCAAAGATAATTGTCCTCCTCTTATTAGTCCTGAAATATTCTCACCCTGCAACATACCAGCTATCACAGACATTTTGAGTCTGTTTAAACCAACCATTGAAGCATGATCATAATAAGCATTTTTACCTTTCTATCATCCAAGAACAAGATCTCCACAGAGAACTCACCTCTAGGCCAGGTACAAATGGAAGAATAGAAAATTGTACCTGCCTGAGCTTGTTGGGCCATCTTGTTACATCCACAGAACAAGTTGCGAAGAGTTACAATCTCGCACGCTGTCCATATCAGCCGCATACTAGCTTGATTAACTGTTTACTCTCCACTAATGTGTTGTGATCATAATTCAAGCCATTCATAACATTACAAAAGAAATCTTAAGTAACGATAAAATAACAATCTGCATGCGACAGCATGACAAATGATTGCCCACTTCACATTCTCTGTGATTCTAGCCTCAATGTCTCTCGAACTTAAATATCACAATAACAAACTCATTACATCTAATACTGCCTCTAGTTCTGTGAACGAAATGTTCACCATTTTATGAAAAATATGAACAACCCTCTGTACTTGTGTGTGTATTGAAGATGAGGCAGACACAAGGTGAACAACATCAACTATTCTTTTAACCACATGAGCTGCATTAATTAATGTCATAATACACCTTAATAACTTTAAAATGGTATCTCTACAATCCTTAACCATTATATTTAAACATAGTGATAGGAATATGTTCATGCTGGAAAGTATTAAAAGCAGTAGAAATAATTAAGCCCTAAGAAACAGCTTCAAAAATCAAGTTAAATTAATGAATGAAGATGGCTTGTATCTGTTTAACCACAGTGTATGCAAAACCTCCAGCCTGAGGACAGTGCCATGCAACTAGATTTTTGTCATTGGTTGCATACTATTTGTCAATTAGTTCCGTTAATACTGTTTACTGATGAAGCTATTTTGAGTATTTTCACCTGTAAAAGAATCAACAACACGTGTAACTCTCGATGGTCTCGCGAAAACCCACATGGTACTGTGAAAACAAATTTTCATCGTCGTTTCTCTATCAGTGTGGTGTAGTATCATAGATGACATGTTGATTGGTGCAGTCGTTTTTTGAAGACCATATGACATGACAAAGGTACCTATAATTTCTTCAGAATGAATTACCAGAACAGTTAGAGGATGTTTCTTTGTCCATATGGATTGCTATGTACTATCAACATGGTGCAGCCCCTCCACATTATACAGGACTGGTGATTCAACATTTAAATACAGCTTTCACTAATCAATAGATCGTTCGTGGCAGTGTCTTTAACTTGTCAGACAGATCTTCAGAAGTAACTCTGTTTTGTATGTGTGTTATATGGGCAGGGATGAAGAACGACGTTTACAAAAGAAAAGTGAAAACACAAGACAAGTTGCTCGCTTGCATATTAAATACTACTACCGACATTAACGAATGTACAGATCAACTCAGACGAGCAACACGGCATCTTCTCGTGAGTTTCAAAGAGCATTGATGTTAATGGTGAATTTTTCTAAAATTGGCTATAATCTGTAACAAACTGCTAATAAATTTGTCATTTAAACCATAAATACTGTGTACATTAACTAAAATCTCCTCCTTATCAAAACTTTACAAACAGCTCTAGCTCAGAAACTGCTTGGAATGTGAAATGTGTTCATATGAACTTTTTTTTCGTAGTACGTCCGATACTTTGACCTTCCAGTGTAGTGAACTTGCCTCCTAGGACACCCTGTATATACACTGTCCGGCCACTTTATTAGGTACACCTACCTAGTAGCGTGTTGCGCCTCCTTTATTCCTCAGAACAGCCTGAATTCGTCGAGGCATGGATTCCACAAGATACTGAAAACATTGAGGTATTGTGTGTCACGCAGTTCCTGAAGATTTGAGGTAGGTGTAGGCCTGGAGCGAATAGCCCGTTCCAGCTCATCCCACACATTTTCAATAGGGCTGAGATCCGGGGACTGAGCAGGTAACTTCAGTAAGGAAAATTCATTGTCATGTTCCTCATCCCATAGTGATGCGGGCTTTGTGCACTGGCGCATTATCCTGTTGGAAGTAGCCATCTGCATGAGGATAAACTGTTAACATGTACGGATGCACTTGGTCAGCTACGGTGTTTAGGTACGCACTGGCATCCTGAAATGCCTCGAGGGGTATCAATGGACCCAACGTTTACCAGGAAAACATCCCCCACACCATGACACTACCCCCAATGGCTTCAAGAGTTGTGAGACACAACGAGCCCATGGCTTCAGGAACTTCCGACTCATCAGACCAAGCAACTTTTTTCCAGTTGTCGATTGTCCAGTGTTGGTGTTGCTTTGCCCACAGAAGGCTGTTCTTTGCTGATAACAAGGGTACCCGATGTGGTCGTCGGCTGTTGTAGCCCATCTTCAACAGGGTGCGTTGCGAGATGGTTTGCTGCACACCAGTGTTGAATTTGGATGTCACTTGTGCAACTGTGGCCCGTCTTCTGGCTTGCACAATTCTAGACATCCGCCTCCGGCCTCTTTCATCAACGAGCGATTTTCGTCCAGGAGTGCCGCTGACTCGACGTTTTCTGTTTGTTGCACCATCCCCTGTACACCCTTGATATTGTTGTACGCGAAAAGTTCAGGAGAACTGCCATCTCGGATACGCTTCGACCAGCACGTCTTGCCCCAGCAATCGTGCCACGATCAAATGCCTTTAGATCACTACCCTTACCCATTATCACTGTGGTTTGCTGGCGCAACTGATTACTGGAGGTTTGTACTGCTATGTTGATAGCCACAACTGTCTACGTGACTTGCAAATTAGTGGAATGTATTATTTGTGCGCACAGCAGGGGTGTACCTAATATAGTGGCCGGACAGTGTACCGAGCTCTAGAAGGGGGTCCTGGGATTGTATCCCACTTAGGGCATGAATGTTTGCTATTGTCCATTCATCTACATTAATCAAAATAAGCAAAGTTCATCATTGTTGAATGACCCACCAGGTGTTGACATGATGTTAAACATCACATATCATCTTTATATATGTTTGTGTGTGTGTGTGAAACGTGTATTAAAAAATAGCCAGTAGAGTACAATGGCAGTGTCTCAAAATTAGGATACACTGGCTGCTCCTTGACACCTTCAAGAAAATCATCCAAAAACACAAAATTGCTTTTTCTTTTTTTTTTAAAAAATGAATACCTATAAAGCCTTTGGACTTGCAGGGGGCTAGTTGTTTGCGTGAATTTGTAAGGGTCTCTGGAAGAAAGCAAAGAAACATGTAAATGTGGCATGACCTTGACAGTTTTCCAGTAAAGGACTATATGTTTTATATTTTATTGTACAACCTCTTTTGTATTTGTGTTAAAAGGTATAATTTGAATGCAACATTACTTGTGAAACAACATAAGCTTTTTTTTTCCTCCTTTTAAATATTAAAATAGGATGATGAAACAAAAAGACAGAAATGCAAGTTTGCCAGTTTATGAATGCTGTGACATGTACATTCATTCAAATAAATGTTAATTTTTTTTTTCCTGGCTTTGATATTTTACTGTGTGTGTGAAATTGTCTGTATTTAATAGTTTTACAGTGAATATATCGGATATGTATTTTCTCCATTCAGTTGAAACATCTAGACCTGCAAGAGGGCCTTGTATTAGTGCAGCGCTTTCTTCAGTCAATGGGTGTGCAAGGTTTTTCTCGAGGGTCCCGTGTGTGGAAGAGCAGCCAAAAGGTGGCTGAATTAGCAGTGCAGTATTTCATGATGTCTGGTATGTTGCAACCACTTGGACAAGGTAATGCACTTCATTCATTAATGTGTGAGTGGACATCTCTTCAAGAACGTCAGCAAGTACCTGTTGAAGCACTATCAGACATGGTTCGAAAACTTATCCAACATGCAGAGTCTTCTGAACACATTTACACATTTTGTGATGTCCTTAAGGAAAAGGTGAGAGGTTTCTTCATAACATGCGATGCCTTCGGTTCTGAATCAGGCTGTTTGTATCTAGATGTAATTATTATTATTATTATTTTTTTTAAATCAAGATATAAAGTGCAGTTGTAAGTACAGTTAAAGGGAATCCATTAGATTTGAAGGTTAGTATCCAGCAGAGATCGGCACAGATAATTAGAAAATTATCTAGATAACATAATTTTGTTTAAAGTAGGCTACAGATAACAGATAGTTCCAAAATACCTATAAGATATTAGTAATATTAATTTACTGGAATTATAAAATTGAACATCCAGTAAACGTCTTCTTTTTTTTTTAAATTTAAGACTTGCCTTTAGTAAATCTTGATGATATTGATTGTTTGGGTTTATGGTCCCTCATTTCTAACATTTTATGAATAACTGAGACCCCATTCCAGTCACTTTAGTATGATTAAATTTTGCTATCGCTCACTCGACACATAGCTGATTGTGGGTTCTTTTACAACAAACTTTTATCAATGGGATCCTACTTTGAAGGTCCCTCCAGGAAGAGTCTATGATAATACCTTGACGTGGAGTGCTACATAGGACAACCCTTTACACTCGGGGCAAGGAGTGGGCCCTATGTTCTGAACCAAGGACCTCCTGCATAACACCCTAGAAATAAACAGGATTATTAATGCCCTTAACTATAAATACAAACGCTTACCCTAAACAAATCCTAAACTTCATTAAATAAGTACTGTAACGACACGCTTTAGGAGCTATGTGCAGTATATAACTTACAACCTTTATTTAAAACAGATTAGGGTAGCATACAGATGTTGCAGCAGAGATTGGCGTTGCCTAGCACCCAGACCAAGGGTTAGGAGTTTAAATCCTTTGTAAGGTATGGATGTTTGTGATGTCATGTGGGTGAATGAAAGAGAAATAACAACGGGAAAAACAGCATGGCTCAGAATATGAAACGATAAACAAGAATTGGAAAAGCGCTCTGCTCATCTCGTAGCTAAGCGGTCTCGGGTACAGCAGGAGTCCATTTTTTTTATTTTCGTTAATGTACAGACACTATTTTTATTCCTTGTGATCACTTCTATATTAGTCAGTTGACATGTATACATAAATTATCTCAATACTATACGATATATGTGCGAGTAGTAAAATATTGCAATGACATTCCTGTAAGACTGGTATTTCAAATACAGTTTGTTGAAGTCCTCTGGTGTTTTGATGAAGTCCTATTACATCTGTGGAGGGTGTCTACATTTATAGAAGGACATGTACCATCTCATTTGATTCCTCCGACACTTAAGTGCATGAATAATTGTTTGCCAACATGGAATGATCTATTTCTAGACACTTATGACACTGGGCAGTGACTAACTTCTGTTGAGTGTACCCTTGCCTTAAACGCAAGTGCAAAATTATGCAACTGTATGATTCAAACATGTAGTACAGTAATCGCAAAGCAACACTTTACTTGGTCATTTCAATTGACTTAATAGTACTACATTGCAATACCTNAGTCTTTTCAGTTTAAAATCGATTATATTCGGCAATGCTTTCAAACTTCTGTTATACATATCTGTACCACATATTGTTATGGACATGGAAGTGATCTCAAGGAACCCAAATAACGTATGAACATAAACTAAAATTTTGTAGGCTATTGCCAGGATTGAATCCAGGATCATTTGGTTACGAAACTAGTCCTCTAATACTTGTTTTCTATTGTTTCTTATTCTGAGCCTTGCTCATAGTAATGTATACATTTTATTTCTGTCTTTCGTTCACACATATACATTACATCGTGAGCATCCATGTTTTACGCAGGATTCGAACCTACAACATCTCGGTCCAGAGCACGGTGTGCTAACCACTAGCCCTCTCCCTTCCCCCCTCCCCCCTTTCATGATTTGATTATAGCTTTTGTTTCTGTATTCTTTTCTATTTAGTATATACACACATCCATGACATCACAAACATCCATTCCTTACGCTGGATTCGAACCTACAACCTCTCGGTCCAGAGCTCGGTGTGCCATGCCGATTGCTGGTACATGGTGGGCAACGTACTGTAAGACATAGTACATGCAACTTAAACCCCAACTGTCTCTTCCGTTTATGAATATGGCATCACTTAAGATTACAAGTACACGTTCTTCGACCACTATTTTGTCATCACCAAGTCTCGTCCAAATCAGAGCTACAACGTCCGTACATTTCCTTTTTAGTGGTAGAGTGACCGCTTCCCGATCAGGACTTTTAACCCTGAGTAGGCTGGTGTAAACAATTATCTTATGCGGCTGCACGTGAAACGCTCCGTATTAAGGCCTAATCGTACACGTCTTCCAAGAGGGATGCCATTAAAACTGAGGTCCCATTGATAAATGTTTGTTGCAAAAAACCCACCACTGGTTATCTGTTGAGCGAGTCAAGATTTATCCATCCTGAAGCATCCCTGTGATGCGGATGGATTCCAAAAAACCTCAGAAACGTGGGAACAAAAACTCATAGATATAAAAAAAAACGGACTGATACTTTAATTTAAAAACATTTTTCTCTATACAAATTTACCTGTATGTGCGAATAGAAATTTCCTGTTGAATGTTATTCGTCTTTAACGTTTTGAATATTTTGTATACTTTGTAGTAACAATAGTTGATGTATCCATTAACACATTAACTTCTCATCTAAACTTTTCAGATTCAAATTAGTTCTTTGAGGATTAAACACTGAATGAGCAACCCAAAGAAGTTATGTTCCATTAGTATAGTTGCAAATTTCAATTAAAGGACAGTCCAGTGAATACAATGTGGTGCATTTCAAATTGCCCAACAACAAAACTCGTTTTGTGAACAGTTTGTTGTCTACCTGAACTCCTGAGCTAGAATTCTTGGAATGTGTGTGCAAAAATCAACTCTTTCTGTTTTGTTTCTGTTCTCCATTGATTACTTGGATTATCTGTTATCTGTCCCATTTCTTATTATGTAGATAATAGATGACCAAAAACATATATTTTATCTAGATAACAGATAAAGTCAGTGAATTTATTATCTAGATAATCATCTGTTATCTAACAGATAATTATATGCCCATCTCAGGTATCCAGTCACTTTAACCATAATGCAGTTACAACTCTTAATTGGGAACTAATGAACTAAATTTAATTATTTAGATGTTATATATTATTTACCGGTAGTTGATTTCATTCTTGTACACTATCTACATGTGTTTTAACATCATTATAATTAAAATTAGTTTTGAAGAGAGAAAACCCTAGTATGTAATTGATACATGGATTGGGTTGATAAGATTTAATTTACAGGATGTCAAACTAGCCAATCAAAATTGTGTACTATGGGCTCTCATTAATTGTGTCTTATCTACATCATGTAGATTGACTCTCGGAAACAAATGACCTTCAAAAGTGAGTTTTGTGAAAAGGAGTTTAAAAGGGGAAAATGATTCATTGTCCACTGCTGTTTTCAAAGAGAAAGTCATTATAGAGCTCTTCGGTTATATTGGTATACATCAGAGGTTTTTTGTGTAGAAGCTGTGTGTGTAGAATCTTATGAACTGGTCCTAATATTGAGCGTGGAACATCACCAGCTAATTGTCATACAATATTTGCAGTTATGGGCATGGTACATACAACACTGAGATTTTGGAGAATGAGAATTGAGTTAGTAATTGTTGCTGTTACTAGGAATTGTAAATTTGCCCCCCAAAAGTTGATATTGAGTAAATGGGGTGGGGCAGAAAACTCAATTTTGATCAAATTTGCTATATAGTGCCTAACCTTGACATATTTATCAGATTTTTTTGCTAGTGGCCTGCAATTCAAAATGTCAAAAACATTTTTGTCCATCTTTTAATGGTGGTGGGTTATTATCAAATTTATTTTGATTCGCTTCTAGCATGGGACATGATCCTGTGACTCAGTTTTATACCACATTTTTACAGTGGCAGATTTAGGTTAAATTTTCAAGAGCACCTGAAACCACTGACTAATTTTCATCAAGATTTCTGTGAATGATCCCTTTTACAAGACCTTTAGTAAAAGTATGTGTGGGTTTTAATTCCTAAAAAGAAGGGTTGAGTCCTAACCACATTGCATTTAAAAGTTTGGGGTTTCCGCATTATAGCTAGACAAAAAGTTACCGGTGTGAGAAACAAAACTTATGAATAATTTGTGTACACAGACATGGAGTACACCTTACCCACTTAAAATAACTTTATTTGTGTAGATTTTTAACTACGTATCTAATGTGTGAAGTATAAATCGTCAAGATGCATCTGAGTTGATAACAGTTTACATTATTTTAAATCCAGAAGCTGACAGGTATACAAAAGAAGAGTAGGATTGAATACAAAATTACAACCTACCAAAATAATTACCCACACTCTCGTAAAATAGTGCACAGCCAAGGGGACTAAAAGAAATTCAAACTCTGTCACACATTTACGCCAAATACAAAATTCAGCGTCATTGGGTGAATTAACTGTTTCTAATGCAGTGGAAGAAAACAAATTAATCTTCTTGCCATGTGACATATCTCTGCTACCTTTAAGTAACTGCTATTTACGTGTGATGATTATAGCTATAAAATCACAAGACCATGACATTTTCCATTAATACATAGATAAATTAAAACGATCCAGCATTTCACTGCTTCATTGTGCAATTGATTCATTTGGAATAGGTAGTTAATATTAAGCACCCACCAATACCATATACAGATGGAACTGAGGATTTGGTTCAAGACATCCAAATATTCAGAATGTATCACTAGGGCCTTAATACAGACCTTGTGGGACGAGGTGACAATTATATCAAGGGAAACATAATGTGAGCTGGAATCTAAAACAATACACCAGTGATTAACTTTTGGAGATAAATTACACAAATGAGTTTAACAAACCCAAAATGCATTTTCAGAAGCATGACTTATAAAACTTTTTTTTTAGCTGTGGCCACATTTGCTGATGGCTTGTTTTACATTTTGGTCATGCCCAAGTAGACACATTTTTTTGCCATTCAGTTGTGTTTACGCGAGCTTTTGTTTCTTGTTAGTAGATTTGCCTTTAATGGTCTCAAATTGTAATACAGTTTTGAAATTTATAATTAATCCATTTGAGCATACATCTAATTACATGGCACGTCAACTATGTGAGACCTAATGATGGGTGCTCTTGTTTAAGTTTACTCTGTGGATTTTGTATTCATTAATATTTCTCTGTCATCTCTAAGAAGGACTCTGAAAGATTATTTAAACGGGGGTGAGAACACTTTCTTATAATTTACTTACTGTGTGTGCTGTTTAAAATGGTATTGATTTCAGTTCGTGGCTGCATTGCATTTTGCTTCAACACATATATTATTTAAGTTGTATGGTGCATTGCAGGTAACATATACATGAAATATTCTATTGTACGTTGAGCTTCATCTGCATGCGATAAATGAGCCAGTTTTTGTTTCTTTCCTCTCTCCCATTTTTCAATTTTGTTATCCTGTAGTAATAAACTGTTCTGTATTAAAAAGCAGAGCATCACAATAATGCATTGCTTGGTTTTTAACAACTACAATGCTGAGACATTGCATGCTAAGTTGTTTAAGTGGCCATTGAAATATAATATGCCACCTTTTACGCTAGGATCTTGTAGCAAAAAAAATAACTTCAATTAATAAAGTAAATTTAAAATTAATGGAAAAATATCTAAAGTACTACTTACGAGAAGTGCTTATTTAAATAACAAACGTAAACAATTAGACAGGTATATTTGAATATGAGGTAGTTTTATTTTCAAAAGTAAGAGAGAAGAGGTGTTTGTCCTGATTGGAAGGTCTCACATTCAAACCCCAAGGCTGACTCTTTACCCTGAGTATAAAGGGTTAACCTACAAGTCTGCCTGTGAAACACAGGCATCATTTAGGAGGGATGTTGAAAATGGAATCCAATCACTAAGTGATGGATGTAAAAGAACCCACTTACAGACTATGTGTCAAATGGGTGGCAAAATTCATTCATCCTGAAGTGTTATTGTAAGGCCTTTGGTGTCAGAATAGTGAGACCATAAACTCACATAATCTTAGTATAGTTCAGTAAAGAACTAGTTACATACACTTACTGCAATTGGACAATGTCTTCAGTTACTGCCTTTGCTCTTCTGTCACACAATATATTATGAACTAATCTAGCTGCTTCATTGTAAGCTAATTTCAAAATACTAAAGGCAAGTGAAAGTTGTACTACTGATATCTCAAACCAGCAATGTGTCCGTCAGTGTTTTATGTAGTGTGATCTACTGAATGTAGAGTTATATACCACATTTTTTCTTCCTTGCAACTTAATATTTAGTTTCCTGCAGGTGAAGTGTGGTATATTGTTCAAGTAAATGAGAGTATCATAAAAAAATTGTAGTCAAGATGAAGTACTTGTATTACACTTTTTACAATTAACAAGTGTCATGTTCCAAATTGCAAGCTGCATAGACAGATTAGACTTCAATGCAGTAATAATACATTTATGTAGTTTGTTGCGATACTGTAATTGAGGTAGGTTGAGGAAGAAGTGCACATAGGGCAAAACCATGTTTAGAGAAAATGGCATTTGAAAATATTTTTCTGTGCGGACAAGTTTAAATGCCTTTNCTGACCCCTAGCATTGGAATATTGAGAAAAAAATGTTAGGAGAACTTCTTTGGACTATAGTGGGAAATTTAAAACTATCTTTGGAAAAAAAAGGCACTTAGGCCTATCAAGCTCTTTTCCAGAACCTGCCTCAGTTGTAATTATTTATGCTTGCGTCTTTTGTATTGGAGTGAAGGGATATAAAAACCGTGCTGAATTTACTTTAATTTTTTTTCTGTTGTGACTTACACATTTTTTTATTTTATTTTTGTTACAGTTGGGAATTACCTTGAAGAGTCTGTGCATTGAGATGTACATCCGTGGGCTAACTACAGATATGAATGAGCTAGAACAACGAAAAGTGAAAGAAGTGAAAGAAAGGGTGCGAGAAACAGAAATTAAGCTTTCCGATGGTTTCCTGAAATTAGCAGACTTACTTGAGGACAATATAACAGTGTGCAGAGAATGTGTGCTTACAGCTTTTTCACTTAATCCTACTAGGCATTGTTTGGAGCGTCTGAAAACCATGGCACTGGCATGTGGTAAAATAAGAGCAGTCATCAAAGGGTCACTGGGAACAAGGGAAAGTCAGGCTTGCCTAAACAATGATACCATAAATGTAGGTTTGAATGACCTTGACACTGGACAGGGAAAGAACATTGTGTCAGATAATCAGCAGTTGCCAGCAAATGTTCAATTTAATGAGGACAATACAGATGCCAGGTGTGAGGGATTATCTTTGAGATTGAACTTATCACAGTCTGTGAATTACATTGGTGATATAGAGTGCCATCAAGTGAACAGACCAGCTAGCACTGAAAGTGAGCCAGATAATAAATTGGCAATTCAAAATGGAATGCATCTTGATCATGAGTCAGGAGATAAAGGTTCTTTGTTTAAAAGTGGTGTGTCAAGGAAGGAGGGTCCCACACGTTTGAATGGTAATACAGTATGTGGGGTGCAGTCAGAATTATGCATTAGTGCTGAGAAGTTACCTTGCGTCAATACTTATGATCCTGATTTGTCATTTCCTAAATCTAGCCAGACAAATTCAGATCCAAAATGTAGTGGGGAGGTATACCAAGAAGAGAGTATTAATACACAATCTGAAACTTCCAACTTTAACATTCTTTCATCACCAAATCAAGTACTTGATGCTGATAAATTGGGCCTAACGAGCCAGTTATGTGATGATCTTGCAGTAGTTTTAAGCAGCCCTCGTTGGCAGATATTTAGTTGGGATCATGAATGGAGTGAATTAAGTTCTCTGTGTGAGAAATACCTTGAGAATGTTGAGGGAATGAGAAATGTAACAAAGGAACTAAAATACCTGAACATAGATTATAGTCAGTTTAAAGATTGGCCTAGTGATGAAGATGAAAAAGATGAATACTACGGTATTGAAAAGGGGTATGAACAGTGGGCTGATCTTAGCAGTGAACAATCTGATAGTGAATATGAGAAAGGCTACAAACGTGCACGAGGGAGACGGAGCTTAGATGAAACTGATTCAGATTCATTCATGGCCAGAAGAAGTAAAATTAAAAAAGGTTTTATTTCAGTGGAATCCTCTGAATCTGAAGAATGTTCTCGGGAAAGAAGGGAGAAGAGCTCAAAAAGAAAGTCACACAAAGTGATGTCTTTTGTGTCAGATTCAGATACAGCAACACAGGATAGTCGACCAGATAGTTTGGGAAGTGATGGTTTTAGAGGGACAAAATTAAAAAAGGAGAGGAAAAAGAAATTGGATAAATCTCCTCACAAACGAACAACGCAAAAGAGAATGAAAAAGACTGATGCTAGAGGTATTATAACAAATGATAGTGGCATACACACTGCAAGTGACTTGTCATCTAACGAGGTTATAACCATATTAAGAATGGGAAATACGTTAAAGTCAATTCCCTTTTCATCAGATAGTGCCAGTTCAGTTTCACCAGTGGAAACTGTTTACTTAAATCCAGAAAAGACTCCAAGTAATCCTGAAATTTTGAAAACACTAAGGATGTTTAGGCCAGCTGTATCAAGAAGAGATTCCATCAATAATGCTCCAAATTTTGCACCAATGCTCAGTACTTTAAATTTGAATCCAAAGATAGTTCTCACTAGAGCAGAAACTGATGGTGTAGAGACAAAGACTGCAAAAATGGCCTCTGAAGAAATGAAGGTACGAAGTACATATATGTGTAAATGTTGCAGAAGCAGAAGTGCCAATAATGCTATCAGTATTAGCAAAAATGGTTCTGTAAGTACTGCTAATCAGACATACTTTCCATTAGCATACAGGTACAGTAATGAGAGCTTGTCTAGAAAAAAAGATATGGATATGATACCACAAACAGTCATTTGTACCCAGTTTCCTGACTTGGCAAGATCAGTTCCAGGCTTGAAATCCTACGATATGATGGTGCCTCCTGTGTCTGAGCCAGTAGTACAAGTTGTACAGTTGTCAAGGAGTTCTTCCACAGGAAGTGGTGGTCAGGACGCAAGTTCACAAGTAAATGCAAAGTCAAATACACGTGGAGAAAATAATGAAGAATCTCGGCACCAAGGGACTGATCAGTTGACCACAGCAGCTAGCACATCAACCTTAAATGCACCAAGTGATCGTACTGTAACTGTCCCTCAGACCCATGCTACGCCTTTTTATGCTGCAGGTGTTTCTTCATCTGTTTCTCAAGAAGAAAACCCAGTGGCACACAGTAGTTTGTCATCTGTATCTCACATTCAGCAGAGCGAACCAGTTACAGCATCTCAAACAGCAGATAATAGGTCCTTACCAGGAGTACAGGTGATTCAGTGTGTAGTGCCTCCAGGACAGGTACCTCTTGTGAGAGGTGTTAATTTAGTCGGCGGTGCAGTGAAACTCTCAAGTGGTACTAGTACGGCTTCAGCCAGTGCATTATCAGTTGTGTCTAACCAGACTGAGACTCCTACACAAGGCCAGGTTCAAAAATTGCAGTATTTCTGTAAGCAGGATGGACGAACATTCCTAGCTACAGTAGAATTACCTGCCAGTGCTGAGGCTTTGCAAAAGGTCAAAGCTCTTTGCATGCAAAAACGGGAAGGAGATGAGAACGCTCAGATACCTTCTCATTCTTCAGCTGGACGGACTTTTCTTCCTACTTTAGATGTGCCAACTAATGCTGATACTTTACAGAAGCTTAAAGCTGTCCGTATTCAGAAAACTGAGGCCAGTGAATCTACTCCACAGATAAGTACACAGCCAGTAGTTTCGAGAAGACCAGCCTTTGAGGATCATTTTACCAAGTTTGTTCAGTCAGAAGGAGGAAGACGGGTAAATAAAAGTCAGCAGTCAGCATCATTACCAAAGTTCCAACAGGTGTTTGGAAAACCAATGTATCAAAGCCACCCTCACACTAATGTCTGTGGACTTTCACCGGGTAGTGCTGCTGGTGCAAGGAATGACCCTGCAGAAACTCTCATGTCAGTAGTTACTCAAGCTCCACAGACTACCTCAGTAGTTACACTTGCACCATCAAGAACAATTAGAGTAGTACCACCATCAAGCAGTGGGCCTTTAAGGTGCCCAACAGCAGGGCAGAGTTCAACTGAAACAACATTTGTTCGGCAGGTTCAGATTCCAATTTGCCAAGGTGTCACTCCAGTTCAGCAGATGGTCTCGCCGGTTTCACAGATTATCACCCCAGTTTCACAGATTATCACCCCAGTTTCGCAGATTGCCACCCCAGTTTCGCAGATTGCCACCCCAGTTTCGCAGATTGCCACCCCAGTTTCGCAGATTGCGACCCCAGTTTCGCGTGTTGCCACCCCAGTTTCGCGTGTTGCCACCCCAGTTTCGCGTGTTGCCACCCCAGTTTCACGTGTTGCCACTCCAGTTTCGCGTGTTGCCACCCCAGCTATGCAGATGGCCACTCCAGTTTTGCACAGAGTCCCCCTCGTTTCGCAGATGACCACCCCTGTTTCACAGGTCATCACCCCTGTTTCACAGGTCATCACCCCTGTTTCACAGATTATTGCTCCAGTTTCACACATTGTTACTCCAGTTTCCCAGACTGTTGTTCCCTCCATAGCAAGTGAAACATCTGGGACTGTAGTATCCTGCTCTGGTGTTGTGCAAAGGATGTCTGTTGTTACTGTGGCCCAGACTACACATCTTTCTGCACCAACGACATTTCAAATCCATGTCCAGCCAAGCTCCAGTGTTTCTGCATCATCTGTGTGTCAAGTAAAAGAAAATGTACCTACTAAAATGCCAGGTTTGTTGCAGTCTGCTCTTCAAGGAAGGTTACCTCTGCTGGCTTTAGGAGGACAGCAGCGTATCCCTGTGCATCATCATCATCAGGCTTGTGAAACAAATAGCTCTTCAGAGGATAACAAAAATAGAATAAGTGTTCAGCCAAGCACCAGTAGAGTCAGCATTGGACAAACACAAACTGATGCATCTCCTCCTTGTAATCCACCAAGATCTGTTGCTCAAGCAGTTCGAACACCAGCAGTTGGTGTAGATGTTGAACTGCTTTCAAGCAGCAACCAGTCTTTAGTTAACATAAACCAGCTACGGCAACAACAAGCACTTGCAGTTCTTGCAAATCCAGGAGGGTCATTGGGATTAGGATCGAGAACAGTGCAGCAACAAACAACCTCACCAACAGACACTAGTGTTCAGCAAAGTTCTGTAGACCTTGCTGTGACATCAACAACACTTGAACAGCAGTTGAGAGAATTTGAATCAGTTTTGGAGCAGATGAAAGAAAGGAATACGTGTCAGACACAGCACCTATCCCAAAGTGATTTACCTCAGACATTACTTCTTTCCCAGGCTTCATCACATTCCAGTTCAGGAGTAGATTATGGGAACTCTAATTCAAGTTCAGTAACTTTTTCCCAAGAAACTTTTCCTGTTGTCACAATCACTACAGCAAGTGCCACATTTCCAGTCCAGAGAGCACCTATGAATTTAACAACACAACCTGCATCTGTTCAGACCAGCGGAATTGAAACTGTAGGACAGAGAATTGGTTCTGGGGGTCCTGTGGTGGTGGTTACAAGCTATTCACACCCTGTTCCCTCTCCATCACTGAGTGTTACCTCGCAGAGTTCTTCGAGTCCCTCTATCACTCCTGCATCTACCCCTACAGCTTCATCTAAGCCAGCTCCCAAACCATCTAAAACATCTAAAGGAAAGAGTCCCAAGACAACAACACAGAGTAGTGTTAAGGCTCCTCCAGTTCCAAAAGCACAACAAAAACCACAGGAAGATGAACAAACAGCCCAAAAAATCTTCGCGATACTAGAAGAGTACAAAGAGCAGCTTCGAAATTCGCCTGATTTAAATAACAAACCAGCCCCACGTCGACGCTCTAATCCTCCTACAAACCCAAGTCAAGCATCTAAACGAAAGAAAGGATCTCCTAGTAAAGGCAAGTTACCTGGACAAGCAAGTGGGTCATCTGACGATGGACGTATGGGTGGTAGTGACGATACATCAAGTAGTCTTCTTCAGGCTTCCCAAGAAGAAGATGGCCAGTTTCAGGACAGTATAAAAGTTGAGCAAACAGAAGGGAGTTCTATAAACAGAACAGTAATTGTGCAAGAGGGAACATCTCAGGGGCTACAGAATGTATCTGTAGCTAGTGGAACTGCAGTTATGGCTGGAAAACCTGTTGTAGTTGGTGGAACTACTACAATGCCTTTGTTAGTACCTGGAATGAGACAGCAGCTGCTCGTACCTGTAACCCCTGGTTTGGCTGCAAGTGTTCAAGGTCGGCCAATGGTTGTTACTAAAGGCTCAAAGGTTATACATTTACGACAGGTTACTGTAAGCAGTGGCCCCTCTGGTCAGGTACTAGCAACAGTGGCAGGTGTGAAACCAAATGCAGTACCGACATTACAGGGTGCCACATTGTTTGTTAGGCAAATGTGTGTTAATAAAACAACTTCCCAAGGAGGAGTAGGTATGTCTGTAATTGGACAGCCAACTGTCAAGCAAGTTAAATTACCTGTAATGCAATCAGTTGCAGGGGGTATATCATCACAGGCTCTTTCAGGTGTAACAGCACAGCCACCAGTGGTGTTACCACCAGGAAGCCATCTGGGAGGAGTGGTAGTTTCAGCTCCATTGCAGCATTCTTTGTCGTTCACCTGTAGTTCACAAGTTGATGAATCAGGAGTAGGTGATACTGTGCCCGTTAGGAGCATGTCTTCTGAAACAACATTAACACCGTCTCACTGTACTACCATTAATTTTGCTGACTCTTCAGTTGCAGAAAAAATGCATGGGAATTCCAGTGCTGTTTCAGCATCATCGCCTTCATGCACAGTAGTAACTGCATCTTATACACCTAGCTCAGTGACCCTTCCTTCTACTTTGCACAAATCTGTTGGAATGGAAACCTCTGATAGCTCATCTGAAACTTCAAAACCAATTTATAAGGAAAATGTGTACAGTGAAACCTCATCTCAGTCATTTCTTTCATCTAAGCAGCTTCAAAAGCACATGTTGCCATTTCCATGTCATGCTGTTGTTCCAGTTGAATGTTCACCCATTAGTAGTACGTCTGAGTCGCTGAAAATTACATCAATATCACCACAGTATGGTCGAAGTGTTACTTTAATGAGTGCCCAGGAGTTGTCGGCATCGTTGTCAAATGTTCACTCATGCAAACATGTCTTGCCAGATACATCCAAATCGGTAGCCCAAGTTGGAGAAAGTGAAAATATGTCGCATGTCATGGAAGTGTGTAAAGTGTCTGTTTCAACAGACACCACATCAGTTGTGAACGTTAGTGATAATAGGGAGAAATCAGCTCAGGAGCACGATTGCCTCCAAAGGACTGGTGGAACTTCAATGCTTGAAGCTGCCTTAAGAGGCAGTAAATATGAAAAATGTTATACAACTGCTAACAGTGGTCAGAGTCCCATGTCAGCCATGCCTGTGTCTCAGTCAGCAGAAAGTGTTGATCCTTACCCATCGCCAAGTTTTACAGGCAAGTTAATATATCTTGAAAAATCTATTATTTGTGACCTGTATATCAAAAAATGAAATAAAAAATAATTCAAACTTTAGGTCAGTTTAATTACCTATAGAAAGATGAATCATTTATAAAGTGAATGTTTAATTAATTACATGTATACATCTTCAGCATAGCATTTAAGTTTGCATATTTTAAATCTGTTCACTTATGTGTCACTTTGCTTGCAAAAGATAAATGTGTTTAGTCATTGGATCGTCCTCCTTTAAAATTGATTGACAGTTTGAATTGTTTTTATTTTGTATAGTTATATATTTGTACATGTAATGTGTGTTTACCTTTAAGGATTTTTGTAGCATTACTAAGTAGTTAAGTATGAGAACAAATATGACCAGTTTTGTACGTTATCGTTCTCACTTTGGGAGGTCCAGGTTCAAACCCCGGGATCCAGCTACTTTGCCTTGACTATAAAGAATTACCCTAAGAATGTGCGTTCAGTGTACACTGCATTAACATATGATCGGGTGGCTTGTTAAAATTAGGGGACTGATGATGCAAGTCCAAGAACCCCTTTCCACTGGCTGTGTTTTGAGTGAGTGATGAAATTCAGTCATGCTGAGGTGGTGTTATGGAGTGGATGAGGAGCTGTCATAACCATAAACTTATATAAGTTATAGTTTTGTTATAAACACAAGATTCAGTGTTTTGGCTTACAGCCTAGTCATAAGTAATTGAAAACTAGATGTCGAGGGGTCTGACCAAATTTTATGTATTGACACTGTTATATGTACTTTTTAGAAGCTTGTAGCTGAATATAGTGTACCATTAGTTAAAATGGATATTTTTACATTATCATAAGAAGTATGAGGTTTTGCTCAAATAACATACAGTATCTTGAAATACATATAATTATATATTTGAACTCTAAAAGTTATAGAGTGCCACTTTTTTATGTTCCTGTGGGAAAACTCAAGTTGATGACACAATCTGTTCTTTTCCTGTGATCTAGGCATGGCAAATGTGTAGCTTACAGTGAGTATCAGTTTGAATTGCTGTCTTTTACATCAGTAACGCATTCATGCTGTTTTTGAACTTGGGAACATCAGCTGTCATGAGAGCATATAAAAGTGAAATGAGCTTCGTCTTTTTGGCTGTGCCACAGAGTGCCAATTAGAAGTGAAATCTACCAAGGGAATTAAGAATCAGTAACTTGTAGTTTGGTGTTTTGTACTAAACTGTTTGCTGAAATAAAGTGTTTGGTGTTGACTAAAGTGTTTTGGTTTTTGTGGAGGAACTCTGAGGAATATTTACTCTTGTGTGTATGATAACAGTAATCACCTTTGTTCTATAACAGACTGCAACTAAATGTTGTTGTTTTTTCCTGGTTTTCTAAGAAGTGTAGGGTGACTACACTAATTGGCACTTTTTATTTTTCTGTCCCAAAATAAGGAATGTGTTATTCACAAACACATGCTTCTATCTGGTATTAGTTTGCCTTCTTACCTTTTGACTGTTATTCTTCATCTGGTAGTTTATTGAAACTAATTTTGTAGCTTGACTTTAGGTGATAAGGGGAGATTTAAAAAAATATTTTGATATTCTTGCAATCCTACAATTTTGGTTACTGATAAAGTAATATAGGTATTGTCCATCTTGAAGCAAAAAATTATAAAAGGGAGGATGTCAATTTCTGTGATAAATTTTTGTTGAAAGCCCAGTACGTAGTACCTACTAGAGTTTTAGGTAATAAACATTTTGGCATTTAGTATGCAGCTATTCCTCATAATTAGTTCTGATCGTGTGAAGTATAATTGTTGTAAAATACCCATTAGTTTTAAGGTGTATCAACTGTTAGGTCAAACCTGTCTATTGCTAGATCACATAGATCAGAAATAGAAAATTTGAGTAAAAAAAAAAATACTTTACAGACCTAAGAAAACAGTTAGTCTGATTGACAAGACAGCTGTAGGCTGCAGCCAGTATGTATATGTTTTTGGTATATCTGTTTAATCAGCTGTTTTGAATACACATCCCAAATAATCAAGGCTACGGATTGCATCCTTCTCTGTTTATGCCCTAACCGATGAAAAGTGAGAACTTTCGCGTACACAATATCAATTCTTGTTAAGTACTTAATTGGTAAAGTAAAAAAGAAATAAAATAAAAAAAATGTGAATATGCAGTTTATTGAAAATCACGTTACAAGTTTCAAGCACAGTAGCATTAATGTGCAATTACCAGTGTTTTTCTTGCACTCATGCATAGGCTTAGTAAGATTAAGTTACATAAATTCTCAGATTTCAATTCATAATTTCAATACATGTATTTGGAAACCATGCCGGATGGAGGGGAGAAAATGACAGAAGAACGGGAGAATGTAAAAAGAAGCCCTTCATCAGTTGTAGTGAAACAGCAATGAATGAAGCAGTTGTACTTGTAAACAAAGAAATGCAATTCACAACTGCCAAGACAAAAGTATAAGTTCCACACTTAACCCTAAACAACACCATCCAAGTTGCAGAGATTTGTGGGCTGGTTATACAGCATTGCATATGCCAATTTTCCTTTGATAAAAGATACAGTAGCGCTCATAAGTATTTTGTCAAATTATTGTTTCCATTATACTTTGGTTTATGGGTTAATTTTGTTACAATACAGCAAATGTACGGTCATAAGACGTACTCTTACAAAAATATAAGTTTAGGAACTAATTTTACTTGATATTTAAACACAAATGCATTGATCTCATGAGAAATAAAAATACAGGAACATAGCTTGACAGTAGATCGTACACTATCAAGTGGTCAGAAGTACATTTCATTCACATATTTGGCATATTTGTATCAGGAATGAAAAGAAATGATAGCGAGTACCTAGTATTTAGTCACAAAACCATTAGGTTTAATGAATGCCTGACACCTTGCTGGTATTAAGTCCACTAACTTCCTTAATGTTTCCAGTGGTACTGCGGACCATTCCTTCTGTAAGGTTTGAAAAAAAAACTCTTTGCTGGTGTAATCCTGAGGCCTAACACCTTTTAAGCACTTCCTACAGATGCTCTATCGGATTTAGATCTATGTTTTGGCTGGGCCTCTGTAACACAAATCTTTTTCTCTGATAAAAATAACTTGATATGCTTTGTTGTGTGTTTGGGTTATCTTGCTGTAAATTTCAACCGCATGACATTTTTTCCTTGGCATGAACCAACATATGGTTCTCATCATAGAAAAAATTATCCATGGTACCCTCAACTCACACTAATGGGCTGACACTATCGTGAAAAGTAGCCCAATACCATGACACTTACTCCACCATGTTTGACAGACGGAGCCTGGTAACGCACGCTGTATCTCTGGTTTTGGGGGCAAAGGATAAACTTTATGCCGTCAGAGGACATAATATTGAATTTACTTCCGTCACTCCACAGCTTAAGTGTTTCTTAGCAAACTGTAATCTGGCCTTCCTGTTCTTCACACTAATAAAGGGCTTCCTACTGGGGCATCTTGTCATGCAGTCCCTACTCTACTAGGCGACATTTTACATTTGAAACATGAACATCCATATCGTGATTTGCCCTCAAATCTTCACATTTTATTTGTGGACAAACAAGGTCAGCCACAGACTTCCTCTTGATCAGCCTATCTTCTCTAACATGTTTTACGGGGATGGCCACACCTACCTTTATTCAAAATGGTCCCTCGAGTTTTCATCTTACTATTCCAGACGCTGATAATCTGTCTTGAGAGCCCAAAACAACATGCTATGTCACATTGCCTCCAACCAGCCTAGCCTTTATGACTGCCTCTACGAGGTCATCTGAAAACTCCTTTGTCTTTCCCATCACTCGGCCTACGAGAACATAACGTATAAGATAAATAAAATGTAAACATAGAATGTTTACATGTGATGCATACATAATTTCAGGTTCTCTTCTTACTTGTCAAAATACTTATGAGCCATGTCAAATCAGATATTTGGCCTTGGATATTTTCTTTCTGACACTAGAACATAATTACTCTGCCACCAAATGCTCTTCATCCACACTCATCCGCATGTCAACATAACCGCGGGCAGACAGCTGCATTTATATTGCTACCAAATTAATTATGCTTGTCAAAATATTTATGAGCACTACTGTAGGTACAAAACTCAAACCAACTTAATTTGAAGGCATTATTTGTCATCGTGCTGAGCTTTCTAAATGTGTACCAGAGGAACTCAAACCAGTGGGCAACTACACCACTGTTTTTTAGAAGTGTAAATACATTTAATCCATGAAGGATACTTAGGCTTAATGCAAAATTCAGTGCATGTATTTAACTAAGATGAAACAGTATTTCAGTTCATTCTAAAGACCGGTAAAGTTATAGGTTCAACAGGCAAAAATGTGTTACGGTATTGCTCAGGGATTAGTCTTGCTCAACGAATATGGAAATGGTTCTGTCTACCATCGTTTCTGGTCTTTCATTTCATCGGTGCACCTGAAGAATCTGTTCAGAACATATCAGATCAGGCTGTTAAGAAAACTGAATCAGGTTGGATGATGGGCAAGCCATTCTATGAATATGTGACATTGACTGTTAAGTGTGGTTTATTTAAAACAGTTTAAAGTGTGTGTTTATTCTTCTCCTCGACTAATATAATTCACATCTTACAATGCAACTGAGTGTCTTCTGTAATGAAAGATTTTTACTGTAGCACTATATCCAAATTCAACTCTTTTTACACTGCAATGTGATGTTAATCTATTCGACCTCTTGCGGGGAAAGACTGTTCATATTTGGAATCTTGACAAAAGCTAATTCCGTACTGCTGTTGCAGGATATGGTTAGTGGCATTACTGAGTAATGTATAATGAAAGGTTTTGAAGGATGTGATGTTTCAACTTTGAACCCTTTGGATTACTTGAAATACTAATGTGTCTCAAAGGCACAACAGTCTACATGAAACGGTGTCAAATTCAGGAATCTGTACACATAGGCAGACAATTAAGCCTCCTATTTATTTAATATTGTGTGAATACAGATTTATAGAAAAAATAAATGTAAAAATAGATAACATGCCAGTTACTGACACAAACCCTACTAGTGGAAGAGTTAATAGCAAATTTTCAAAAGAATTGTTCAAATGGGGATACAAGTACCAAAATTGACACACATGCTCATAAGGACTCACACTTTTAATAAAACCCATTAGCCACTCAAACATACAAGAAGGCGGCCATTTTCAAGATTGCCGACACATGATAATCGAATATAAATTGCATATTGTCATAAAAATTGTTCAGATGGGAATGCAAGTACCAAAATTGACACACATGCTCACCAAGTAACGGCATGTGCTTTGTACAATGCTTTGAAGGCAGCCTATTCTGACTACTGTGATGGGACAGTTGAAAACACTGAGGAAAAACTAAGCTTCAAAGATTGGTGTGAGAGTTGTAAGCTATAAAGCCCACAGTTTGCTCTGGCATTTGGTGTTTTCAGTGGAACTTGTGATCTTACTATTCATTTGGTCACCCAAATTCAGCCTATACTGTCACTGTCTTAGATACTGCCATACTTTTTTTTTTTGCCAACAACAACACAAACTATGCAAGATGGCTATCCATCCACCTCAGAGACATGTTGACATCGAAACAGAAATCCCCTGAAGTGGCCAAGGAGTTAGAGAATGGAAGATTCGTTGTGTACGTATCAATGCGAGTGTACTCCGGTATGGCCATAGATCAAGCTCATGAGCAGTCAAATGCTGTTGTCAAGGCAGACGGGGGGTGCAATCGGGTTGACTGAAGATGCATCAGCACTGAGAAGGTGGATGGTAGCTGGTCCTGAAGTTGGTCAATTTGTTGCACATTACGAGGCTGAATCTGAAGCGAATCTGGGCGAATACAAACCACATCATGACCAGACACAACATGCCTAGAAGGTGTTCCTTGAAAACGATGATAAGCTCTTCAAGGCCATTATAAGCATGGGCAATCCTTTCCAGGAAGAGACGAGATCTTCTTTGACTGGACACGAAGGATATTGCCAACCCCAGCATGGCCGCATTAATTAGCGCACACTACCAGACGGGAAAACAATGTTACCAGGAATTCATGAAGGATTAGAAGCAGTGGAATGTACATTCTACAAACCAATAAAGAGAAGCAAGATAGACTTCGTCAAAAAACAATGTGTCTCGACCTCTTTAAAGCATGAGGTCCTGAAGGAAGACTGCCTGTTATTCTCCAAACTGTTCATATCAAGCCAGAGCAAGGAATGTGATCTGAAGGCTTTCTTTTGTCATGAAAATCAGCCTTTTCCTGTAGCCCTGAGTGATGGTGGGAACCTTCACACCCATCAGAAATCTCAACTCGCTGCTGTCTTGGAACCCCTTGTTGCAATCCATGTCAGAGTCACAAGCAGATGACATCATTATTGATGGTTCCGCACTGATCAACAGTCTTCCACCACGGACGTTTGAAAACTATGTAGTAAATTAAGTTCTCTCCACAGTAGAAGCATATTCGACCAGGTTCAAGAGAACAGACATCGTACTTGATGTATACCATTATTCGAGCCTGAAGGTTGAAGTTAGGTCCAAGCGAGGACATGGAGCCAGACGTAGGGTCACAAGCAGAGGCAATATTCCTACAAACTGGCGTAACTTCCCTAGAGACAATTACAATAAAACTGAACTGTTCAACTATATTGCTGGCAAAAATCGCTCAGCTGTCAACACCAAACATTGTCATTGTGACAAAAGAAGAAGATGCTGTCAGCACTCTATCAGTCTAAATGCTATAGCTCTGTGTGTTCATGAAGAGGCTGACACAAGGATATTCGTGCATGTCACGCACGCAGCAGAACAAGGCCGCAAAGTCCTCATCATCAAAGCCAATGACACAGATATTCTCGTTATAGCTGTCAGCATGTTTCCATCCCTTCGGAAGATTGGTCTACAACAGCTGTGGATTGTTTTCGGCCAAGGACGTACCTTTATCTTGCTATTGCACTGGAGAAGAGCAGAGGGATTCTTTTCTTCCGTGCCTTCACTGGCTGTGATGTCGTTTCAGCATTCCGTAGTAAATAAAGAAAGCAGCTTGGCAGGCATGGAACGTATATGATGAGGTATCTGATATAGACTTGGCCATACCCCTCTGACAGTAGATGATGATGACATGAGGATCTTGGGAGACCTTTGTAGTTCTGATGTATGATAGGTCAAGTACATGTCTAGGTGTTAATGATGCACGATTAGACATGTTTGCAAGGAAACAGAGGCCATACCAAGCCATTCCTCCCACTTGAGCTGATCTGCAGCATTTGAAGCGTGCAGCATACCAGGCTGGCTGAATATGGCATCAGTCAACATTATGCCATCCATATATGCAGAGTCCTTCTGACTGGGGATGGACCAAGAATGGTGATTTGTGGCAGAATATGTGGAGTGACATTTCAACAATTGCAGAAAGTTGTCAAGAGCTTTCTAAGAGCGGATGCAAGTTTGAATGCCGTGGAAGATGCAAATGCTTCTGCTTTGGTCTAACATGAACATCATTATGCAGCTGCCACTTACTTTAAATTTACTGATATTGTAATATTTAATGGCAGTTATCGGCGAGTATCACACAATTGTAGAACTGCTCCTTTAAGGGCTATTACCCCATTCATTTCATAGTATTCAGATTAAAATTAAGTATGTCAATTGACCATCACTTTTTAANATGTTTTTCACCTATTATTTATATTGTTTTAAATGTTTTCAAGGTATTGAAAGTTGGAAACTTTTTCCTTTGAAGTGTTTAAAAGTATTTCCATAATATCAAAGTAATTATATGCCTCTAACTCATGGAAAAGTTAGCAAAAATCTTACTGCAGAACACTGCTCTACTCGTCTGGTGCAATTTTCTAGCGGAGCAGCGACGATTCTTGCACTGTCATTCAAATTGCACTAGTCCTGCCATTTGATGCACGCTGTCTGAACCTGCCTACGCACTATAGTAGTTTCATGAGGTTGTGTCCAACGTTATTAAATATCCAGGCAATTTGCCCATGCTTATTGAATTGCCATCATAATAACTGATCAATAGTATTGATTGTAGTTCTAAAATGTGTATTATAATAATGTATCATGAAATAAGGGTTATTTACTTAATTGCAACATTAATGTTAAGATAGTTAATTGCATTATATGAACAATGTAAATCTCAAAAGTAACAAACTTATCGTACACAGTTTTCCCCAGGAACATATACATGAAGTGGGAACATATTTTCTCCTAAATACATGAAGTGGTATCATATTTACTCCTAAGTACATGAAGTGGTAACATATTTACTCCTAAGTCGTAAGAGATACAGTTGGTCTTATTAAGTTGCAAATTTGTTTACTGTGTTTAGGTCAAGACAAACTAGGAAACTGCATCCATAATACAAAAGAAACAAATCCTACGAACAACCAATAACTGTTAAAATGAAATTTGTTATGCAGTTCACACCATTTCTGAGCTATAAATACTCAGTGAAACATTTAGACTATTCATTGTGCTAAATAAAAACAGTTAAAATCTTACTTAGGATAGGGCAGAAATATGCAATACTGTCTGAAATATAAAACTAACTATGCTTTTTGTAGTGTGATTATGAATGTTAATAGGTTTTAAGATGTGATAAACTTACTGAACCAATAACTGCATTTTTCAATAGATACTAAATAATTTGAATCTTAAATGTGTAACATATTTATAAGACTGGCAGTAAGTACATACTAGTCCAAAATGTTATTTTTCACATTGTCGCTTTGATAAAGGAAAACTTTACCGTATGTCTGACCTCACTAGGCGCTCATAAAATTCACCAATGAACTCAGCAAGCATACATTCTATCTAATTCCAAAATTTTTAATATCCAGTTACAGTTTGAGTAGCCCGTGCAATATTTGTAATACTGATAATGTATAACTAGAGGCTGTATAGTAAAAACAAATTATGCTCGTATTTGGTACTCAAATTTGGAAAGGCATTTGTATACAGAATCTATCCTGTTCTTCTGTGCAGCAAATATTTCTATAACATTTGATTGAAATCTTTCATGCTCCGTACCATATGTTTCTCAGTTTACATCATTGCTAAATCACTGAGATGGTCCTGCGTCATTGTGTTCCTCAAAGATGATTTAGGCGCTTTAATGTATAAAAACTTATTTCTGCCTCCGCTGTTGACATTGGAGTAGTAAAAACTGAATCGTGGAATTCAACATAATGCTTAACAACACCTTCACAGAATCTCAATTTTGCTATTTATTATTAGTGTCATGTGAAAGAGTTTGATCTCCAAAGGGATATTTGTATATCAGCTTCAAGACAGACAGATTAATGTTTTGAAATATCCTGGTTATAGTAATTAGGCTACTCCCAAGAAAAGGTAAAAAAAATATCTACAAAATGGAATAAGGGTAAATCGTACAGAAATTCTTATACCTCTTCAAACCCCTTTTAATATATATTAGACATCTTCGCGCCAGCCGTTTCGGCTTTTTGTGGTAGTCTCTGGAGTGACTCATTGGCAGCTTTGTTCACTACTATAAAGCCTGTAAAAATTGCAGCAATCTGTGAAATTCATGATAATGCAATACATTTTTTTTTCAAGCTTCATGTGAAAGACCCCTTTTGCAATGCCTGTCAGCAATGTATGTTTCAACCAAGTTTTCTGCATGAAATACTGAACCAGTTTGAATGAAATTTTGCATGAAAGACTACAACTATAAGTCCTGATGTTATTTATTATATTTTAGTTTTATTTTCAAAGCAAGTTTTATTTGATTTTATAATGGTAACTGATAACCTTTATGTTTTTTTTGTTTTTTTTTCAAACTTTATAAGACCAGTAATGCAAGGCCTCTAAGAAATATATATTCAAACCATATATATATTTTTTCAACATGGTTGAAGTTAAAAAGCTATTTAACATCATTACTGATTTTCATGTATCTATATTTGGTTTACCCTTCCTCAAAGGCATAATGTATCATTTTTATTTTTGCCAATTTCTTGTTTCACTTTATAATTAAATTTGAAACTGATTTGCTGATGAGAATGAAATTGTGTAATCTGATCTTAAAGGAAATGGTGTTAGATATGAAATTGATTACCCAAACCCATTGACCATGCAACCTTTGGGTCAATTATATACCAAATATTATGACTTTATTGTCTGTATTACTAAAATATTTCAAAAGAGCAGAAATTAAAAAAAAATATATATATAAGGCGCACAATAACACATAGTTTATATATATTTATGTAACTTACAACCCAGCAAAGGCAGATACAGAGAGGGGGCAGAAGGGACATAACAGTGAATTGCTGAACAAAATACTGGCAACTTGTCTCTAAAGTACTGGCATAACAGTACACTTGCTGTGTTAGAGAGTAATTCTGAATACCTTATCTTTATTGACAGTCTGAAATAACAATTATGAAATATAAATGGCAATTATCATATGGCCTATATGACTTACTAGCTTTCTTCACTTAGGGCTCTAGGTTCAAATTATGTGATGCAGTAGATTGGTATAGTGATAGTCTAACAGTAAAATAAATTGCACAGAAATGTGAGATAGTACTTCAGTTTTTGACAATTTGAAACCTCTTACAGTACAGATAATTAACCCTTTCCCTAGCTTTTGGCGTGATAATATCTCCTCTCACTCACCTGCTTTTGGCGTGATATCACGATTTGTGTGATACTTGCCTTTCTACCTCTGTTTTTGGCATTTAAACACTTCTTTGGACCGTGAATGAGCATTGAAGTTGTTCATTTTGTTTCAAAGAGTTTGATTGGACAGATGTATTTTCTAACAGCCAATTAAATACAATGTTTCATGAATGTCTGTAAAGGTAAACAGTGGTGGAGAAATGGTGTCTAGCAAGTGTGCTAGATTTTTAACAGACGATGAAATACAAGTTTTCTTAGATAAAAGTGACACAGATGTTTCAGTGAATTATTGTCACATAATGGTGAAGAATCTGATGACAATAGTTCTAATAGTGAGGACGATTCAGAGGTGGAATCAGATGATAGTTCAGGTTCTGCAACAGGTACCGGTACCCCAACAAACAATGACAGTTCACAGTCCCTACAATTGGGTATGTATTTTAATGTTCAAGATTTTTTAAACAATAAATGGTGACCACACAGAAAAAAAAAATATTTTAAAGTTTAGACTGAATTGTCTCAAACATTTGCTCAAAATTTTATCTTTCACAGCCTAGTGAAACTGAAGATATAAATTGATTTGTAAGTCATTGAAAAGAGGGTAAATACGAGGGCTGTCCAGAAAGTAACTTACGTTTTGGCGGGACGGGGCGAGGGGCAGGGCTAGCGCTGCCATCTTAGTGTCAGAGCGTCCCCTCACTCGGTATGCATCCAGCTGTGGTAGCGTGCGGTTCGTGTTGCTTCTGCTTTGTTCACGGTGAATGTTTAAAATGTGTGCTGCAATCGAAAATCCCGCAAGTTGTGAAGTGCGGTCAGTGATAAGGTTTTTGTTGGCAAAAAGCCACAAACCAATTGAAATTCATCGGCAACTTTGTGAGGTGTACGGAAACAGCGTAATGGGGCAGTGGTGCATTCTGTTTAAAAATGGCTGCACTAATGTTCACGATGAAGAGCGAAGTGGCCGACCAAGCATTGTGACTGATGAACTGGTGGTGAAAATCGACGAAAAGATTCGTGAAAACTGCCGCTTCACAATTATNGAGCTCTCGCTTGAGTTTCCTCAAATTTCACAAAGTTTGTTGCATGAGGTAGTGATGAAAAAGCTAGGCTACCATAAGTTTTGTGCCAGATGGGTACCACAAATCTTGTCAGAAGACCACAAAAAACAGCGCATGGCATCATCGTTGACATTTCTCTTGACCTACGACAAAGATGGTGACTCACTTCTCGGTCGTGTCGTAACTGGGGACGAGACTTGG
>KZ869877.1:4678-19481 GCA_003456935.1 Machilis hrabei | reverse complement strand
CTCGCTGTAAGGCAATAAACCAGCTGGGTCGGTTTCGTTCCAAAGAAAAAGTAGAGTCCAAAGCAAATCGAACTCCGAGTAGCTAGCTTACACAAATACACATAGTTTCGCTCCTAATGAAGCGATTTATATGATTCAAATGTCATTTTTACCAGCAAACTACAGCGCATCTGCACAGTCAGCTCTCCGTTCACGTGACTTCGTTACAATATATTGATTGCAAAATTCCAGGACATGCATACATACACGAGAAGTTAAATAAAAGCTTTTAAAAACGTTTTAAAAATAACACAAATTATGCCATTTAATAAACTGTATTAAGCGCGTTTGGTTATGTACAAGTATTAGCTTCCCTTTACTCAATTCCTATTCGAGTTTCCAACAAAACCTTAATTAACACTAGAAAGCTGAATGAGATAGCACAATAAACTTTGATCCTTTACCTTTTCATTGGTATATCAATATTGAACGTCAGTTAAAATGTTATCGACATTATCATTCAACAAAAGAGGACCATTTTTCACCTCACAATAAACATGAATTTACACTTGCAATGCAACAGAAAAACAAGTTAACTGAAATTAATTCTGTACCTGAGCTACTCTCATCACAACCATTGTAATTAGGATCATTTACTGGTTCCTCCACACTTGTTTCAGAATTGCAATCAGTTGATATATTCTGCAAACAATCTAAAATCTCGTCTTAGGTTCTCAAAACACGTTTACCACCACTCGCCATATTTGCAAAATTGTAAACAAATGGTTATGTGCCACTTAAAATTCGTACACCCACTCTGTGTTTTTGACAGCGTATGCCATCTGTCGAGCAAAATATGTACTAAACAAACCAAAGAAGACTTCGTGACGAGTGAGAGACGTAATTTACAGTCGGTTTCCGTCTGAAAACATATAAAAGTGGGTGGACCAATATTAAGTTTCCCGTACGCTAGCGTTTTTCCTATGCGACTGAATATTATGTTTCCTGTAAGCAAGCGATTTCCCCGTGCGACTGGATATTACGTTTCCCGTATGCTAAGTGAGCAATATTTCACTGAATTAAGCTTCAGTTTATCAGAAATTAAGTCGTAGAAAGATGTTAATGGATAAAAAAGAGAATTTATTTACCTTGTTCCTTATGGTGTGAAGAATTCACGATATTTCGCCTAGTAACTCCATCTAGGCCTCGTCAGGTGTAGACATCTTGTTTCTTGACCTTTTACGTATTCAGCATGACTGTTGTGAAGACAGCTGGCTGAATATGTAAAAGGTGAAGAAACAAGATGGTTCGTTACTCGTATTTCATCGTTTTGAATCGCCCTGTATGAGGACACTTCAATTTCCTGGTGTAATAAGAGAACCACTTTTGCCTGTTAACATTAAATTATAGTTCATAATTCCTGTTTGGTCTAGATCTGCATAGTCAGCAATATTATTTGATGCTGAATGTAGTGTTCCTAAATCAAATGTATTTATTATTCATGTTTGTTTTTTTCCCCCAGACAAGTGAAAGGATGTCCACTTAAGGTGAACGTGGCTGCAGTTTCCGATGCTTCTAGAGTCATTTGTTCGGGTGACGGTTTGAGAATCGGAACCGTGGGTAAAGAAATAAAGAGCTTTATCGACACGCGACGTGCCGGTCCAGGTACGTAAAAAGTGGTTTCTATCAGAGGCGTGTCAAAAATAACGTAGCTGCTAATTGCCAGGGTTGCGTCCTGTGAAGTATCAATTTCAGCCTTAATCTTTCACAGCCATTGAGTATACTGTTGTTAATTGTTTTAGGGATGTTATGACTTGTTTTAAGTTTTATATTTATCAACGTCTCGGCCACATTCCAATGTTTTCACACATATAAAAGTCGCTAAACTTTCTGTGGACTTTTCAGACAGTATTGATAATTGTGTTTCTATGGTACCATTCATTGTTCGCACTTTATTTTTGCATCGACTGTATTAATTAACTTAACTCGGGTGTTTTATGGGTAAAATTTTAATTGTGAAGATGAATTCTGGTTACCCAGAATGCAGAAGTTGGAGCTTCAAAACCACAAAACATCAAATTTAAAAACGGTTTAATGTCCCCAAAACGATTAACGAAAATATGACTAGCATCGTTTGATATTTTAACGGAAACGGGAGTAGCACATCATTGTAAAGTTATATATATATAAAGACAAGATTGTTAACGTAAGTAAGGTAAGACCAATCTGGTCTTTATATACAGGGTGATTCATAAATACTTGTACAAACTTTGGGAGTAGATTGTCCACACCATGACAAGAAAAGAATGTCATATAAACCTGTGTCCAGAAATGCTTGGTTTATAAGTTAAGAGCAATTTTGCACCGCCTACGGCGGCTTGGATTACTCCACTTTCGAGTAGTAAAATTTCAGTTTTCAATATAGGCTAGACTGTAGCATATTTTTTTTTAAATTAAACCCTCTGTAATTGTATAATGAAAGTGGTTAAAATTAATTTGAATTTTAATATATCAAAACAGATTCATTCGTCTAACCTTCACTTTATTAACTTGAAGTTTGTGGTGTNAGTTTAAACAGAAAACAATGTAAACGCAAAACGAAATAATAAACTACAATTGGCTTAACAAAAACAAACATGGTGGAGTTGAGGCACGCTGAAAGACAGTGTGCACGGTTTCCATAGCAAGGAAAATCTAAAATGGCAGAAATTTTAAAATTGAAGTAGTGAATCAAGATGTTTTGAGCTAAAATATACACTTTTTGTGATATGACTTTTTCCCGCACAACGGCCTGTTTGGAAGATATTGTGATGTCACGTGACAAATAAAAATAAAATAGTATATTTTCAATTTTTTTCTGTACGGTTCATACCAAGCTGAACAACTTTTGTATTTAAAATTTTTCTCTGGCTGTTCTGCATCATGGCTAGAATTAGCATCAGTCAGTCACTCACTTACTTACAAGCTGCTATGTTTAGATATAACACGGCATTCTTACTTTCTCCGAAATATAAAGTCGTGGGACTGGATAAAATGCCCGAGGCTTTTAGCCGAGGACATTTTTCCTGTCCCAAGACTTCATATTTCGGAGAAAGTAAGAATGCCGTGTNATATTTGTTTTAAAGGCCGAGGAATATTCTGTTGTTCCGGATGCAATATTCAATATCACAAAATGCATCGGTGCAGCACGACATTCTCCGAAATACAAGTGCATTATAACAAAGGAGTCGCCGCACCGAGGACTTTAAATATATATATATATATATTAGAAGATAATCGAAAGATGACATTCTACAAAATAGACACNGATGTCATTTTTACTTCAAAGAGATGGCACATTTTATTTCAAATCGACATTCCTGAATGTGTTGTACACACTTAAGACGACACTTAATGTTTTCATTCACTGCACAAAATCCGTAAAGTAATCTGCAAATCGTTAATCAACATACGGGTTGAATCAGATACTTTACGGTTGTGTGAATGCCCCACACACATCATTTCTTATATTCCACTAAATTTAAGCTCCCAAGATGCAGTGATTTGAATGCTAGTCAGTGCGTGGATAGTTTTATTAATAGACAGTAGTTTCAAATTAATTACTTTTTCCTTTGTTACAGGTGAACTGACCGCTCACTGCGTGGGACCCCACAAAGTTGCGTATTGCGAACTTTACGACCATGGCGACGGAACTTTCACGTTAAACGTGAAGCCACAGGAAGCTGGTCGACACGCTCTTACGGTCAAATACGGAGGTGTGTTTATATTTATGTTCTCCATGAAAATCATTACTAATATCGGAGTTCTTCTAGAAAAATTAGTAGCTTAAAAATATTCTGTAATAAGGATTTTTTTTCACCTGTTTTTGTGATATGACAAAGTAACCAAAACAAAGAAACTGGAGAGACAAATGCAAAAGAAGATAAAAGACTGAAAGTGAAAACTTGTCCCGTTTTAAAAGATGCAAAAGAATATGTAAGGGTTGGATGGAGTGGGACAGGTCTGTAGTAAACGTTAATTGTAATTTACTAACAAAACTCGAATAAGGTTGCAGTGGTAACCAAACACACTTACTCCATCTTGATTAGGCGTTAGCGACGTTCATGAAACTCGGTTATTGGGTTCATGACGTCTCGCAGAATATTTTGAATGTCGATGGTAAGACTCGAGTATTCTGCTACGTAAAAAGTAAAATGGCTACCAACGAAGATCAACGTATTCTTAACTCGGGTAAAGCAAAAGATCGGAAGTATTTTCTACCGACGAGGTTCTCTGCCTTATTCTGATGTGAAGAACTTGGAGGACCCCAGAAATCTTGGGGTCTACAAAAAAATGGCAGAAAGATAGCAACACACGGAAAGAAATAAGTAGCTATGGTAGGTATTTTCAACAGCTGGTTTTTGACCACCTACTATCGTAGCTGCCACGGCGAGGGAGAGCTCGCAGAGCTACTTTTGTAGCTCGTGCAGCAACTCCCTCGCCGTGGCAGCTACGATAGTAGGTGGTCGAAAACCAGCTGTTGAAAATACCTACCATAGCTACTTATTTCTTTCCGTGCAGGTGGGTTGGACCCAGACTAAAATAGTCCATGTATGTAATGAAACATTGCCGATAACTGGAACAATAGATCACACTCTTTAGTCTTTATCCGTCGATTTGTAAACGAACGAGACAAGTGACGGTCGAAATAAATTGTTTGGTTTATCTGTCATGATATTAATTGTGCAACGTAAATTTCTCTCGGTTTAAAGGGTTCGGCAGTGGAAACGGGCCAAACGTTAATTCTTTGTTAATAAATTGGAATTCAGTGGAAACGCGTCACAAACTCTATTTATAAATTACAATTAAAGGCCGCAGTGGAAACTTAGTACTAGCAGTGTACCAATACATCAAAGAAAGATGAAACGTCTGATAATCGGATGAAAAAATTGATATTGCTTTTATAATCTAAATGTATATTTATCCTGTAGTCACGATAATGGTATGTGGCAGGGGGTGTGACAGTGTGCTCAAAAAGAGAACCATGCTTGCTGTTTTGAAAATAAAATGTATTGCACTTATCATTTTTCTACGGTAAAAACTGTATCTGCTTTAGTTTTTTTTTAAAGCAAGATTTGTACAAACGAAAATATACCATTTCATTTTTCTTCTGAAACCAGTATGATACTGAATTGTTTTGCTACTGAAATAAGTACTGTAACTATTGATTTTTTACTGGAAATTAAACTGGCACTTTATACTCTTTTTGCTTGTGAAACTGTTAAAAAGTACTGATTTTTCTTCTGTACGAATTGATTTTTTGGCAATGTTGGCTCCCTATGAATACAAATAAAGCCCAACATCAACTGGTCTTACTGATATACAGGGTGGTGCAAAACTTACTTTACACTTAGCAAGGTATGGCCAAGTGTAAAGTAACTTGTGCCACCCTGTATATTGGAACACTCTTAATTTTTATTATTGATATGCTATAATAGCTTTGCTGAAAATACATACTTTTCAATTGAAAAGCCATGTTCTACACATATATAAAACATTGGAAAAAACTTGCTGTATAACATATTAACAGACTTGTCACTTAAAAAGTTTCTGTCCGTTTCAAAGGCGAGCACGCACCAGGCAGCCCGTTTTGTCTCCGAGTGACCGGAGCACCGGACGCCAGCAAAGTTCGAGTTTACGGACCGGGAATCGAACACGGAGTGCTGGCCTCTTTCCAGAGCCGATTCATATGCGACACTCGCGGAGCAGGTGCCGGTCAGCTTACCGTCAGAATCAGAGGACCTAAAGGTTAGTTTAGTTAGTGGTGCACAAAATTTCAAGTTTTGTCATTCGTCTACAATCGTCAACTTATTTTTCCTGAACCAATTTTTTTATTTTCAGGTGCGTTTCGTGTGGAGATGCAGAGGGAAAGTCAAAAAGACAGAACCATTCTTTGCAAGTTCGACCCCACCGAGCCTGGCGACTATCGCATCGAGGTGAAATGGGCGGGGGAAAACGTGCCTGGATCGCCTTTTGCCGTCATGATATTTGACACTCAAGAGGAACTTCACAGGTTTTTACAGGTGAGACCTTACATTCTTCCGAAGAAATAAAGTAGAGATTTTAAAGTTTCGTCAACTTAAATTGTGTCGCAGATCAGGCACAAGCAGTTAATGTTAACAAGCATTACTCAGCTCCGTAAACTGCTTTTGAGTTCGTTAAAAGTTGTATTGAAGTAAAGTAAAAATACTTCGCTAACACTGCAGAATGTACTACGAGGTTTGGCCATGGAATAACCAGATTCCATGCCGAGATGAAGCGATATGGGAGTGGTCAGGTGATTAACCGTGTACCTTCCTGCAACGATCGAGTCTATTTTTAGACCTGTGATCAAGTTCGTGCCCGAACACCATCCGTAGTAGATGTGTTTACGTTGCGTAGCAGAGTTTGAAAATTGAGCAGCAAGCTAATCTAAAATGTTTTACCAAACTGAAAAAATCTGCACTAGAACGTCGTTTGTTTGTTAACCCTTTAATCTCTATGACCGTAATATTACGGTATGCTTTCCCTGCTGTCGAGCGCCCTCTCCCGTAATATTACGTTTGCCAAACTCGCCCTTTAGTTCCCACGACCGTAATATTACTACCAATTCCTTTTTGCATGAATTGGCATCCTTGGCCCTCTGGCTGTCTTTTCCTGCCACCTTGTGGAAATAAATTGAACTACGTGGCGGTGGGAATTTGTGAAACGGAGGACTACTGCTTCACGACATACGTTTGCAGTTGTAAACAAACGTGGATTCAACTTCGAAAGTTGGTAAAGTGCGAGTTAGAACGGCATTGAATTTGAATAAGTGCTTTTACGGAGTGATTTAAATGATGAATTTTTATCAGATGTGGAGGACAGTGAAAGCAATGAAACAAAAAGGAACATTAGAAATCCGAGAAAAACCCTGGTAAAGCAAGAATGGCTTTTCATTACAAAACTTGGTAGGACAAGGGTTTAAAGAGGTTCCCTAGATTTGGCACCATGGTTGTTGAGATCAAAACTTTTAGTATCCTGGATACTAAAAACTATCTCGATAGTATCCGAAAAGACACCCCGAGATAGTACGGTACTCACGTACTTTGCGATAAGTGCTATCAAATGTTTATCTCCGTCTTATAAGCAAAGCTTGTTAGGTATTAGTTAACGGAGATGCTGTAAGATGTCCCAATTGTGTCGTTGAAAAATACGAGGCAAGAAAAGTATTACACCCTGCAATCAACTTTGAGTCTTTGGCAGGGGGTGCAGTGCATCGACTCATAGATGCTTCCATATTCAAAAAAGACCACTGATAACGTCTGTTTTACACATAACTTCCCTTGTCTTATTTATATGATCGTTTCTACCTATATACGTACAGTACCAGCATCGATTCTGTCATATCCAAACGAAGCGTAGCGCGAAATTTCGTTTCGCTTAAAACGCCAATTTTCGTTCACTTACCAAGCTACAAAAAATTAAATTCGTAGCAAATTAAATTTTTCGTAGCTTGGTAAGTGAACGAAAATTTGCGTTTTAAGCGAAACGAAATTTCGCGCTACNCTTCGTTTGGATATGACAGAATCGATGCTGGTACTGTACGTTCTCTAAAACTATACTAAAGGATATACAGGGTGTTTAAAAAATGTGTACCAAAAATTGGAGAGCATGTTCTTTGGACCTAATAATGTTGTGAAATTTTTTTTCGCAGACCTTTCAGACTAATGGTTGAGCCATAATTAAGCAATTAAATCGTCCAATCACGAGGCGCGTTACAGAAACACCACGGCCACGCGCTAAAATTGGCACTTGTCGTTCGCCAATTCTAACACGTGGCCGTGGTGTTTCTGTAACACGTTTCGTGATTCAACAGTTTAATTGCTTAATTATGGCTAAACCATTACTCTGAAAGGTCTGCGAAAAAATTTTTAACAACATTATTGGGTCCAAAGAACATGCTCTCCAATTTCTGGTACACATTTTTTAAACACCCTGTATAATAGCCACAGCTGATATGTAACATGTTACAGCCGCTAATGAAATTAGCAACTCGTAGCTTGAATCTTACAGCAATGTACTTCAGTGTTATTGTTTGTTATACGGAGAACACAACTTAATTTTCAAAATCCTAATACATAATTATTCCCTAGCTTTTATTCTATCACATTAGTTTTTCATTTTCTTGAGTTTATTCCACACGAACCAGTAAAAGAGCAGTACGTTTCCCGCCCAAGTGTGCAGAAGCAGTTTTTATTAGTATGTGTACGAGTTCATACTGTGACACCAGTATTTTTTTGTGTAAAACACTTTATACGTTTATTGTCGACGTTGACTATATTTTTTTTCCCCGTGTTCTCTTTGCAGGGTAATCACTCTCCGCAGTCTGGTGGAAACTCTGAACTGTATGGAAGCGTCGGTTACTCGACTGGTTTTGCTCACATGAACTTCGGGGCTGCGTCTTGGAGAGGATCGCAAGCACAACTTTGAAGCGTTCGTTTCGAGATGTCCGTAGAATTAAGTTTGTATCTTCGATAGACGAATTATTATTAACGTTAAGTTATTATAAATTATATTGGTCGGTTACGCCTTACAAAGTATTAAAAAATATATATATTTGCCGTCTAGATTAGCGTTACAGTTTACAAAGTAGACTTAAAATGCGCAGCGTGACGTAGCAAAGATACCGAAACACACTATATATTTTTTTCAGTGACGTGTTTAGTATTGACATTATCTAAATTATGGTGCGTCTTTTGGCAACGTCGCAATCTTTGGATGTGAACTGTGGTAGTCATTTGAGGGGCCATTATTATCGTCTGTACAAAGCGGTGTTTGCAAAGAATGTAGTGCCAAATTATGAAATGCAGTTCTTTGAAATCAACATAGATACAGTGTGTTTTTAAAGTCCCCCCCCTCCTATAGAGCTTGGAAGCTGTTAGAAATTTGGAGAAACAGCAAAACACGTGGTCCATGCTTTCGAGGGGCTGCTTTATCCGTGACAAGATATTGACTCAGGGACCCGGGGCTGCGGCCCAATGCAAAAAATTTAAATGGAAAGGAGGGTGGTGTGATACATCGTGTGAAAGGTCTAATCGAGACGAGTAAATCAACAAAAATTATTTGTTACGACGCTCATTTTCAAAATGGCACCCGGTCAAAGTTGGAAATTGAATTTAAAACAAATCTTTATTATTCAGGTTTATGAAGTTGCAGAGGGTAGGGTAGTATCAAATATGAGAATATCAGCTGCAGCTGAATGGGGCTCAATTCGAGCACCTCCTCAATTAAATGTAAGATCGTAGACTGTTTTTGTACATTCAACTTTTAAAACCAAATAAAATTACAAGAAAATAGGACGAATCTTTCGAGGTCATTTATTCGGCTGCAGCTGATNTTCTCGGATTTGATACTACCCTACTCTCTGCAACGTCCAAGCTCTGCAGGGGGAGTGGGGGTGGAACTTTACAAACGCCCTGTATATATATATAATTATAGATAAAAGAATAATGAAATTTACCAATCGATTCTTAAGCCAGTGTAGACCATAGGTAGGAGTGTATTGAAGTTGTTCTTGATGTCCTGCTCGTTTGAGTGCAATTTAAAAGATTATCAGAGACAATATCAACAAGTACGTACAGTATAGAAAAAATATATATATACATAAACTGCAATAATCTGCTTCTGTATGTTTGTCATAGACTGTATATATTGCTTTGTACAACAATTTTGTAACATGAATAATTATTTTTGTAACAGAGTATTAACTTTGTAATGCTCATTTGGTGTTAGTAAGAATGTATTCTTTGCCTTTTTTATTTCGTAAATAAATGAATAAGTTACTAAATGTTTATTTGCCAAAGAAGCTACACCACCCAACCCAAGAAATTTGAAAATTTGCTAGTATCTAAGATCAACAAGTTGGGACAGCTGTTAATACGTGAAAGCGTAAGATTGCTGAAGGCGCTGTGAAGGTTTCAGACCAACCACTTTGTACAAGAAAAATCCAATTAATATAATAGGGCGATTATCCGACTTTAAGAGATCTCACAGGCGTCTACAAAAACAACCAATAACATTGGACCTATTTCAGTGTTAGTACTTCCCAGGCTATCCAAAATTGTTTTCCGTGTATAAAAAAAATTGTCTATCCCTGAAGTTCATCTAGTTATACATAAACTAAAGTGTTCCTAATAACTAAAAGATTTATTACTTACACGACGTTTGTGAGACCTAAAGCACGGCCATTTTTTATGCATATGAACCAGACGTCGTCTTCAGATCACCCTAGCAAATACGACAAAAAAGAAGCGTCATTCTGGACGGTGTTGCCAATATGTATTGGCATTTTAATATTTCTAAGCCAGGCACGACCAGTACAATTTCTGGCAATACGTGTACATAAATTGCATTCACGTATTGCCAGAAATTATAATGTGCTAGTTGTACCGGTCGTGCCTGCCTTAGAAGTATTAAAATGCCAATACATATAACTATTGGCAACACCGTCCAGAATGACTCTTCTTATTTTTTTTTCGTATTTGCTAGAGTGACGTGAAGACGAGGTCTGGTTCAGATGCATCAAAAATGGCCGTGCGTTAGGTTATGCAAATATCCTGTAAGTAATAAATCTTTTAGTTATTAAAAACACTTTAGTGTATGTATAACTAGATGAACTGCAGGAGATAGACAATTTTTTTTATACATGGAAAACAATTTTGGATAGCCTGGGAAGTACTAACCCTGAAATAGGGCCAATGTTATTGGTTGTTTTTGTAGACGCCTGTGAGATCTCTACAAGTCAGATAATCGCCCTATTACAGCATGTATAGTTTATCATTATTTTTCTCGATTTATCACAACAATTCAGACAGCAAGAAACAACATGACAAAAAAAGGCTACCAAGACATAGGGTGCCTACTAAAATTCACCTGATGAAGCCACTTGGACAATGGAGGCAAAATATCGTGAACCTAGCAAGACAAATAAGGTCAATTATCTTATTGACTAATACAAATGTTCAAAGCCCATTCGTTCACTAAAATTATCCTCAATGAATACGATCTCTGTTTGAATTTACAGACTACAATTAATTTTTATCTGGCATTGCTCTATAGACTGCATTACACGAACATTTTTTCTGTCGGAACCAGTAATAGCGTCATTGGAACTATATATTCTCTTGGAGTTCAACAGCGTTCTTAGTATTAGTACTTCAGCAACCACTCGCAACACGTAACAGTTGAAAATCAAAGCCAATAAACGGTTACTGATTCTGACAGAAAAAATGTGCTCGTGTGATCTCTGTTTAGGCAAAACGAGTCGACCATCTTGAAAGGAATAGTTTTGAACAACATTGAAGTAGTAAACAGATTCAATCTCTCGGTTTGAAGCGATCTTTGTCGAGGTCGTGAATGGCCGATTGTATTTGTGGTGGGCGACTTGCAGAGTGTCGCAGGTTTGACGCTATCGAGTGAACGTTTGGCATATTAAAAACCGGCTAAGATTTTGAGAGAACTGGTGTAAAATTGTCGTGCTGTAATTACTTAAAAAGTATGAAACAATACAACGAACAATGAATAAATTTGATTATTGAAGACGAATGGATATCCACAAACAAGAACATTCACAGCAATTCTTGTGCGGGAATTGAACCCACGGTTTCTGGCATGAGACCTGGTGAACTCCAGCAAAACCCAGTCTTCTCTCCTCACTAAAAAAGTAAACCAGAATGATCCCGACCTCATTTTTTTAAACAACTCAATTACTAACAATGATTCGCTCTCTATATTAGGCATTACTCTCTCCTCCGATCTTTCCTGGCATGATCATGTATCTGCTATAGCCGAAGCTGCTTCCAGAAAGTTAGGATTTCTTTTCTGATCCATGAAATACTTCACCGCCGAGCAACTCTTAACTCTTTACAATGCTCAAGTTCGTCCTATTCTGGAACATGGTTCACAGGTATGGGGTGGCGCCCCTAAAACCCATCTCGATCTTCTCGACTCGATTCAAAGGCGAGCATTTCGTTTAATCGATGACCCGTCCCTCACCGGTTCTTGACACCCTCTCGCCATTGTGCAGTAGCGGACCTTTGTTTGTTTTACTGTTATTTTCATGGTCACTGCTCTGCTGAGCTCACATCGTTAGTTCCTCCTGTTGCCATCTATGTTCGTATCACTAGGCAAAGTGCCTCGTCGGTGCTTTTGCATTACAGGTTACATACACCCTTTCGTGGGTTGCTCGTCATAAAAAAAAAAATTTAAATCTAACGTCGTCGGCTATAGTACAGTTGGTCCCCGTTTATCACGTTTAATTACAACATAACTACTATAATGATAGTGAAAAACTTGTGTCATTTACATTAAGTTATTAATTGCTTTGAAAATCGTTGTTTTAACCTTTTTCCTCAATGTTTTTTGGCTGCAATGTGTGCGTGCCAAGTGCCGTTTTATTAACAGCACATTGATGATAAACGAAATTTAAAACAAAAGTTCAAGCCATTTTGGTGAAGTGAAGTTTGGATAACCGGTGTTCTACTGTTATTCTGAGAAGTGCTGTTTTTGAGATAAATTGAATATTACTCAAAAAGCATCATCTTCGTATTACAATTCGATCGCACCCCACAAAAGCAAAAGATGGGCGACGTATTGGGCAAGCAACCGATGTGGCCAGATTGCATGTTTATGGAAAGTACAGTTTGCACCGAAAAGTTCACTAATGAACTAGTTATATTTATAGTTTGATTGAATTCTGCAATTACTCTTAATGAACTTGACGTAGGAAATGTTGGTTCTCTTAAACGTGCAATCTGGCAACATTGGTTTATTTTCCATTATATCATTCACCCTTCGCCACTGGGTGTCGTAGTAAAAAAAAATTAAAATAGATGCTCTTCTTCAAAATAACCGATTACTTCTTTAAACCACTTTTACAGGAAGAACAACATTATACATTCTATGAATGAAAGACGCTCAGTTTCACCGAGAAAAATCCTCGCCCAAAACTGACTCGAACCCAGGACCTATCGAACCACCTCCAGCCCACGCCTTAGACCAATCGGCCAGACAAAATTCCGACCTGAACCGCAGAGGTCGTGCAGGAAGCTCCTTATGGCCACATCCAACGATAAGAGTTTCAGAAGAGGATCTTGTGTGCAATTAACGTAATAATCTTAAGTGCTGTTGCACCACGACGCGGCTGTTTTACAAAAGATTTCCGTACACTCCTTTTTAACCTCGTTGCATTTACCTTCTCCTGTCCATCGGAATGTAAACGCAGATGTCTCGGTAGATCCAGAGCGACTGCGACCTCTGCAAGCCGCGATTTAACTTTATTTTCTTTTAAAAGGTTTCAATAATCACCGAACTAACGTAAAAATCAAGTATTTGCACTCTTGCAGTTTTTTTTATTTTAACTAAAGTAATTTCCATAGGTGATCTGGATCTAATGAATCCTGTATTTTATGTGGTGGCCTACAGTTGGGAATCGTTGATAGCTGCAGCAGCAGGTTTGGGATTTCTTTCTGTGTGCTAATCAGCAAGTCTTTGGCCACAAGTGTGTGTGATTGGTCGTCTTCTACGGTAATCCTCTTACCCGATAGGAACCGTCCTATCGTAAATTGCAGAGAAATCGCTTGAGAAATTCCTCTCGTACTACTCGCAAACACCGTTATCTCGCGAAACTGTTTCGACAGTGTTGTCGTGGGAGGTGTCTATTATATAGCGGTAGTTAAAGTCTGAATTTTGTCTGGCAGAGAGAGCCGAGCGGTCTAAGGCGTGAAACGTAGCTAGCGGGGGCTGGATGCGATTCTATAGGTTCTGGGTTCGATTCCCTTTTGGATGAGGATTTTTGTTAGTAAAAGTAAGCATCTTCATTGCACAACAGAAAGAAAATAATGTTTGAAAAGCCACAACTTCCAATATTAACAAAACAAAAATAATGATTTTCCTATGAGGTGTAGGCAGTTAGTTATAAGCTGTACCCCCATTTTAATAAACAACAATCTTAGGGAAAAACTAGTATTTATGACCAATAAAAATGGTATGCAATTAACAACACGGACAAGAGATAAAATAAGGACGTTACCTTCGTAATATTGAGCCATAGTTCAAAGTTCATGGCTACAGGAATGCTTAATCGTAATTTGACATGCGTAAAGTTCATTTAGCCTTGTGAATTTCAGAGGCCAAGTGACGTCCTTGACTTGAGAAAACAGTTGAATGGAATTCCAGTTAAATGACCTCAACCTACTGACTGCCTAATACGTCAATGTGCGTTTGGAATGAGACATAAATGTTTAATCTGTATATACATATAAAACTCGTGCATGTTTGCCGATTTCTCAGGATTGGCTGAAAGTTCACCGTTTCGATCACAGGTCGATTTCTTTTCTCCGTACGAAAGCACTGAAATAAATGGTTGTGTGTTTTTTGCATTCAAAAATCAAATTGCTGACCATGGTTCACAGTCGGCATGTTGCTCACGTGACTTAAACGTAATAAATGCACAGCAGAAGCAACGAAAGTAAACGGCATCGTAAATGACTTGTCAGTGGATCAAACAAATGACATAAACTTGTTACGTCTATGAACTACGTAATAAAACATTTTTTTTTTCCTAGCATTATTTCCCATTATTTGGGGTCTACTGTCGGGCAAGGAATCTCTCTGAATTTGTGATCCTTAGCCCCTCGGATAATACTACGTTTCCACTGCGAAAGTTAATTGTAACTAGTAGACCCGTGCTGCTCCGCAGCATTGTGGCATTGTTGGGATGAATTGAAACAAAACTTCACGTTGGATGTCCACACCTAGCTCCTCT
>KZ869875.1:54995-69323 GCA_003456935.1 Machilis hrabei | reverse complement strand
CCATTCGAATATTGAAGGAATGTGATGAAATATGTACAAAATCAGATATTAGATGGCAGCACCTAATATTGTGAGTTTATCAAATTTGGCATCCAAAAGTCAAATTTTTTTCCACGGGCGAGATAGGGCTTTTACCCACTACTTATTCTAGGACACTGTACCAAGTGTTGTTCAGAGAAGTAGAATATTGCTAAAATGCCCATATTTTGTCTTATTGATACAAAATAAATTATTACAACATAATTTAATTCAGGGTGCCAATCTGAAGAATTACTTCAGTTGGATATACATACTGAAATATGCGCAAATCCTCTGAAGAAACGTTGAATTACTTTTAGGTTGGCATGACTTGTTCAGCTTCCATTGTTCAACTAACATCAAAACTGCCGTTTTCAAGTGATAGATTATAAGGAGTGTTTACGATGTTTCATTGCCACACCAGCTGACTGGGAATCAAAGTGTTCAGTGACACAATTAATGGCAAATATTGGCAAGTCATTATTTTCCTTTTATATTTAAAGAGGTTTTTAAGAGAAGAGAATATTTGTGGAGTGTTTCTTACCATTTTGTAATGCCCATCTGTGTGGGACTTCGTGCTGCATTCCCAGAATGAATGGATTGACCAATCGACTGTTACATGTTTGTGAAGTTCTTCAGTGTATATGAACTTACTGTATTAACCATTTGTGAAGTTCTTCAGTGTATATGAACTTACTGTATTAACCATTTGTTTTATTTGCATTTCCACCGCAAGCAACGAGGTTCAATTCAGTTTTGATTTCATCATCGAGTGAGGTTACTCAAGTTGTGCATCTGGTGGTGGGTTTTTATCATTTATACTATTACCGTGGATTCTATCATGGCCTGGTAAACGTTTAATTTTTAGACAGAGTTTATGCTCTGTTATTACTGCAGTTTACTAGTGATGTGGAAGGAATGAGGGAGCTTGGTAAGCGACCATGACAATTCCATGCAGAAGCAGCCAAAAATTATTTTTCTTTTGATTTATTTGGTTTCACCTCTCGAATGACCAGGAAAGGAATTGCTGTAAGAGTCATTCAAATGAAAACAAGCCAAAGGACATAGCAAACTGGAAATAGGTTTATTACAGCATCTTCAGACACACAATGTAGGTGTAGTGTTACGACGGGTTTGAGACTGGGGTAAGTGGTTCTAAGAGGGGTGGTCATTGTTGACCGATGATTCGAGGTCAGGACAAGCAAACCGTGCGATCATCCGTTTCCATAGTGGTAGTTGAGGGTCTCTTTCGGCAAGACAGACGAGTCATGTTGGAAGCACTTGCCAACAAAGCTGGAATCAGTGTTGAGAGTGTGCACCCCGTTATCAGGTATCGTCTGCAGTACTGGAAGATTTGCTGGATGTCGCACAACTTGAAATCTGTGCAGAAAGACATTCGCATGGGTGTGTCCTGAAAACATTTGCTGTGGTATCATCTACGTCATCATTACGGGAGATGAAACGTAAAAAGCAATGGAAGCACGTCGTCTCCAGACAAGTGCACGGACGGTCATGTTGACCCTTTTTCTCGACCACAAAAGCCCCCTGTTGATAGCGTTTCTCGCTTCCAGAAAAACTGCCCTGTATGAATAAATTCTCAAATCTCTGAGAGCATCAATCAAGTCCAAGAGGCCTGGGCTGCTCACTGCAAGTGCCATTCTTCAAAATCATCCAGGATTGTCTTTCCAAATTCAGGCGGAAAACACTCTAGCGTCTGGCTTACAGCCCAGATTTGGCCCCCTGTGACTTTCACATTTTTGGGGAACTGAAGAATTATCTGCGGAGTCACAGATTTAACTTGGACGAAGAGGTGCAGGATGCTGTTCTGGAATGGTTCTGTCAGCAACCCACAGCCTTCTATGCACAAGGAATCGAATGCCTGGTGTCACATTGGAACAAGTGCCTTAATAGCACGACAATTTATTTTTAAGGTAAGTTACAATATATTTCTAATATGATCTTTGGCTCATTTTCATTTGAATATCCCTTATATACTCTGCCGTTCAAAAAGTATCCGACCTTTGGCTGGGAAAAATATGTTTACTCACCGGGAGGTCTGAAACCCTAATCCCTTCAAAGTAGTCTCCTTGGGATTGCACACACTTCTCCTAGCGGTTCCGCCATTGTTGGAAGCATTTCTGGAACGCCTCTTTGGGAATGGAGTTTAGCATAATGTCTTCTCGTGACATTTTAAGCTTGGAGAACAGCAAAAAATCACAAGGAGACATGTCGGGAGAGTAGGGACGCTGACGAACCACAGGAGTGCTGTGTTTGGCCAAGAAAGTCTGAATCAGATGAGAGGAATGAGCTGGTGCGTTGTCATGATGCAGATCCGGTCTACTGCACTGCACGGCATCACGAAGGTGACGGAGGACCTCCAGGTAGTACTCTTTGGTAAATGACCAGGAAACACGGAACGAAAATATGAATGATTTAATTAAACATCCTCTACCACATTTGGCCAAATATTACAATAATTGAAATTATTGTTTCTTTGGCAATAATAAAACGTTTATTTTAGCAAACTGATTGAATACAAACTTGTGAAACAAGATGTAAAACAAATACTTTTCCCTCTATAACAATTGGAGTGGAAACCAAGGATGTATAAAAAATATGTAATGCCAACATACTCTCCGGTTCATTTCAAGGCATTGTACGTTTCCACATGGAATTTAATAGTGCTCAGAGAAAATAAGTTAACCATTGTTAATAAGCGCATCACATTCTGCTCTGCCAAACTGTAAGAAAGTGCTTATTTTTTCTGCTGTGGTGGATATTAATAAAGATTCATACCTTTCCCATACAGGTATCTGAAAAAATGCAGTGCTGCAGAGCCAGTTGTATGCTGCAATTGGATTTCTATCCCTTATCGAGATGATGTTGGTGTAGTCCTTGGAGTGCCACCATTTGTGTGGATTTTGGGAGATGTTATTTGGGCAGAGGGGTGCTCTACAGTGATGGGCTTCGCAAGTTCTAGGCATCCTACTTTGAAAATTACCGGTTAGACTTTACGTGGATACCCAAAGGGTGTGTAGGTATCTCATTTTCTGTAAACTCCTTCGGAGACTACATCTTTGACATTTCTTTTACCAAATCATTGGGTTACCTCACCTTGCATTCAACATCAGTGCTTTTGTTTCCTTTGAGATCGGGTTTTTGTTGTTTTGGGCGACTACGCCTACCCTGAAATATTCTTCCTCCAATGGTGCCCTTAAGGTGACTTTGGAATACCTACACCTCTCTCCAGCCCTTTCCATAATTCTAAAGTTAAAATTTCCTGTTGAAGATCATCAGAATTCACCTAAATTACATTGCCGAAATGACAGTTCAGTCTCAGGGGTTAAGTGATATCTCTGCAAGGGCCGAGTTTATGATTCTGGAGCTAGTTGGACGGGCTCTTGTAGATGACCAAGACTGATACACCTACCCTGAAATATCCCTCCTCCAATGGTGCCCTTGAGGTGACTTTGGAATACCTACACCTTTCTCCAGCCCTTTCCAGCAGAGTTTATGATTCTGGAGCTAGTTGGACAGGCTCATGTAGATGACCAAGACTGATACACCTTTTGGGTCATTTTGTAGTTTTTGCTTTCATGGCTGTTAGTACTCTTTTTGACACGAGGGCAAATTAGCCATGCTGCAGTGGTAACCTCTACTTTTCTTTGTAGAAAATTAAACTAGTGAATTTATTTCAGCAGAAAATACGTTTTTAGAGGCACAGATACTCTATAAATTCAAAATTAAGGGTGCAGAGCTAAAGCATCATCACAAGACAAGTGCAAAACAGGGCTATATTCAACTGCTAGGGCGTTAAGGTACATTTTTTAGGAGCGCAATGTATTCAGATAGATTTTCAAACAAGGTGGTCGCTTGCATCTTCGAAATTGCTCACTATTTTCACGTGAACGATGAGTTTTTAGCAAAGGTGTGAAAGTGGAATTAGAAAATGAAAAAGCACTCTAGATACAATCTGACTGTTACTTTATTGTTCAAAAAGTGGTCGATCATCTTATCAGAAAAGGCAATTAATTCCCCATCAATGCATACACACAACACACTTCTTTCTTTTCTTGAATAAGCTCACATCTACACTCACTTAATAATAATAAATACAGTTCTCATCTTGTATACAACATGACTGGCTAAAGAACCAATAGAATTAATAACAGTACACGGTTTTACAGTTTGTACATAGATAATTACGTAAAATATTTACATCGGTAAAGTAATGTGTATACACTGTAACGTAAATTGGCATTAATAAGAGTGTATATTTACTTTTCATAATGTGACCACACCTCAAGAAGCAAGACCATCAATTTCTTGTTCTTGTGAAACTTTTTAATTGTATCAAATCCATTCACAGATGTTCAACTACAGAAGATGCTACAACAACAGTCTCAGGCACATTAAGCTGCTAATTCTTCAATTCTTGGCAGCAGTATTCAGAATCGATCCAAATGTTGGCCATTCCATTTTCCACACAAATGTACAAAATGATTGATTGAAAGTAAAGTTCACAATTTTGTGATACAATAATGTTTTGTTAAGACCCTCAACTCCAAAACAGCCATTCTTCTGCAAAAAAACAGCACTACTGAATTTTAAGTTTTTATGGAAACAGGTGTAGGCACACATGCTTACTTTAAAAAAAAAGGAAAATAAATATCTTGCCTTCCTGCATCTACTTTGTCACTTTAATATTTTGCAGAGTTATCCACCTCTGGCTTCATCAGAAAATCGCTGTCTTGTATATGTCGTCAATAAGGAAGCCATCTTAGAAGACTGTCACTTTGTAAAGAGTTGCCACTGTTTGGGACCGTTGATATTGGTTTCCCATGTTGCTATTATTCTAATCTCTTTTATACTGGATAGTATAGTGGACCGACGCTCTCCGACTATACTATCCAGTATAAAAGATATTAGAATAATAGCAACACGGGAAACAAACCTAAACGGTCCCAAACCGTGGCAACTCTTTACAAAGTGACAGTCTTTCTAAGATGGCTTCCTTGTTGACGACATATACAAGACAGCGATTTTCTGATGAAGCCAGAGGTGGATAACTCGGCAAAATATTAAAGTGACAAAGTAGATGGAGGAAGGCAAGATATTTATTTTCCTTTTTTTTTAAAGTAATCAGCACTGCTGAACCTCAAAACTGAAGTAACAGCAGCAGAAAAGACTTGGCAATCCATTGACAGTTATAGCTAAATACATTAAATCTAGGCTGTTGTGAAACAAAGAAATTCCCACAAGATAAAGACAGCCGCACATTTCACAACAAACTTAATGATTTAACTACAAGTTTAATCTTCTGCACAGTACTTTCTACTGCTCTTATTTCAGGGTTTTGCTCATTTTCTAGACCTGTCCCCTAAAAAAATGAAGACAGAATCAGAGTATAGAGCTGCTGGGTTTTAAGCTGAAAGCATTTAATCAGAACAGGAATACAGAAATTGTGTAGATCAATATTTACAAATTCAAAATCTCTATATTTAACAAAACCACATACGCTTTTTATGTTTTGCTCATTACTCGTATAGACTAAAAAAATTAGGCTAAATTATATTAAATCATAACAATATAATGTACCATTTCACTACTGTTTTACAGTCAGAAGTTCATTTGGTGCATTTTGTCACACTCGCTATAAAGGCCATGGCAAGTCAAGCGCCTCAAAATCGTGCTATTACGTGGTTATTTGTCGAACCACATCAATGCATTTAATAAATACGCATTTATGTATAAATATATATATTTATGTATTGACAGACATTAAGAGACACTATAGGAACAATGACACAAAATGTAAACTGGTTACATAGCCAATAAACACAAATTACATTATCGTCCATTTACGAATACCGCTTTACATCCGAAGGCTTGTAAACAAAAACGCACTTGCCAGGACAAAGTTTTGTTAAATGTGTTTATTGCACTTTCTCGTTGGCAATGTTCAAATCCCAGGTGATAGGAACTTACTTTTCTATTAGAGTAATTTTTTTATACTCACGTACGACATTTACAAAAGTCACCATAAATAATTTAGTATTTAAAAAATGTATCCAGGAATGAATTTAACCAGTTTCTCTAATAAGCTTGTTAAGACCACACATTGTAATGAAGATTAAATGTAACTAATCGGGAACTGTTGTCCTAACTCTACCTAGATAATTACTAGAGCTTCACAACTGTAAATAGTCGGATCATTTAGTGCTGTTCAGCCTTTCTTTATATGTAAAACATGTTACAAAACGGAAGGACAACTCTTTATGCATCTCAAGGACAGGAAATATCTTTAAGCTCTCATGTTAACATCCTGGGCTTCAAACTGAAGGCACTCCACAGGAGCCCACCATTTACATAGGTGTACATTTTAATACTGGAATTTTATTAATTTAAAAAATAATTATCTAGTACAGAATCCCTATGAAATGACACAGTATCCTTAATAACAGCAGTTTAAAATCCAGAAAAATTTACCATGCATGGAATTCATATTTCTTGCTATAGTGAAAATCAGACTCCTACCAGACCATCAAAATGTTTGAATTCAACCAAATTATTGAATATAATAGTTTTTGTGAAAAGTACATGTTTCTCCAACTAGAATTCTGGTTCATTCTGTTATTTAGTGTTCTTTACATAGGACTCAGTATAACACTTTTTCTGGTAGTGAAGCAACCAAATAAAATGCCAAATGAAAATCAATGGTACAGTAAAATCTCGTTACGACGTTCCTTGGTTTAACGTAGCTTTCAGATTAATGTATTTATTTTCTCTCTCCTCCAAAGGCTATATTTCATTACCATTATAACGTATAACCCATTTCCTTATCATAAGTGATAAGACAAAAGTGAAATTCCAAGATTAAATGCAATTTCGGAATGCACGAATCATCCTGATGCAGATGCCGTCGCCTGAAATACGTGTTTCGCCTTTGGCAATCACATGTCAAAAAAAGCGGCTGCTTTTGCTGCCTTTAGTTTAAAATTGATGAGTATTTAATTTTCATTAAAAAGACCTTATCAGTTACACGAGTGCAAGTGACAGAACAACTATTTGAACTGCCATCACAGTCTTCAAAGCTAAGTAAGTTTACTTTATTTCCCTTAGTTTTAGTTCAGACTTCGGTATTTTTAAAGAATGCAAAAGAGTTCTTCTTTCTGAATGTCCCCTCTCCACATGACGTCATACTTTCTTTCTCCAATCTGTGTCAGGAAGCTAGCCACCAATGGCAGGTTTGCCAACTTCACCGAAATACGCACGTACTGAAGAAAGCACGGCCAAACTTGGACGTGCCGGCAGTTGTGCGTCCGTCTCCCGGTGAGACCGCGGACATGGTCTTCGTGATGGCTGGAAAAGCACGGATAGCTACCAATTTCAAACGCACTAATTAATAATCGAGACAATTATACTTTGTACGCAGTAAATTATTAGGCATGTTTTTAAGCAAGTCGCATAAAAATTGAATAATATTTGAAGACTTTACAAATAAAAATCCACTTTTTGACTTGAAAAATGTGTGCATATTTTGCCGTAATTTCGTTTTCGGGAGGTTGCTAATTCCAAAATAAGTAATTAATAATAAAATTAGTAAATTATTATACACGAGTGATTCTGAAAGTGATGAAGACGCTAGTGACCTTTATGAAAATGTGAAACTGTTCCAGATGAAGTGCAACACTCAATAACTGATGTAGAACAGTTTGTAACGAAGACCATTTTAAGCAAACAAAAACAATGTAAGATAACATACTTTTTTAAACAGTGAAATCACTGTCTTCTTGTGTATTGATAAGTGGNCATATTAATAAGTATTTGACACAGCTTTTTGCCAGTCAAGTAATACAATAGTCATCATATCAGGTGTATTCTTTTCCATATCCAGAATGCTACATTGTTAATAGTACGGTTTTGCCGCGGTAGTTTCAATATAAAGTACTTTCTTTATAAAGTATAAATATGCCTAGTCCACTGAAGTACGTTGTAACGAGATTTTACTGTAATAGCATTAGATGAATGTCCCATCATTGGCTGTATTACTAAATCTACAATTTTAAAGTCACACCTGCAAACTTTTGTATCTACAAAAAACATTCAGACAGAACTTCAGATTTGATTATTGACCTTCAAATTTTGTTTTAAAAGTGATCATGTAAACAAAAATAACGACTTAACTTTATTTACGAGTGGCATTAAAAACAATGAATCCCATTTCATTCTCGTAGAACTTCTACAGCTATATCAGTACAAAGAAGTTGGGAAATAGTTACTCAAAATTAACAGAATGCCGATTCTATACAAATTGCAATGTCGATCTTTTTATATGAGATCCTACTTTTTTACGTAAAGTGGCCCGAACGATTTTTCAAGCATAGCAATGCCGCAAACCTGTATACAAAATAACTTATAGCTTGATATGATGCACACATTTTCTATTATACGATATTAATCGTATTTAATGTTTGTAAAGGTACAGTGATATGATTGTTCACATAAACAAAAGCAATACTTGTGCTAATCTACTATTGCACGTACAAATTTGTGTTTGACGAGCACGGCTGTCTAAAGTCCGTGTTGTGATTCTTTAATGCAAGACATAACACTTTAAACAACAGGAATTAAGGTCCATTTTGCCATCTTCTCTCGGTCGCATCAACAGCAAAAGCAAATTCTTACTTAACCTCCTCAGACCCGAGAGGGTATTTACGATAAAATAATGATAATTCTTGTGAAAAAAATTGTATTTCGCTTCGTATTTGATAAAAAACTTCGAACTTTTAGAAAATTTGGTCTCGCACGGTGTGAAGTATAGTACAGTACCAGCATCGATTCTGTCATATCCAAACNAAGCGTAGCGCGAAATTTCGTTTCGCTTAAAACGCAAATTTTCGTTCACTTACCAAGCTACGAAAAATTAAATTTGCTACGTCTTTCAAGCGAAGCCTGAAAGACGTAGCGAATTTAATTTTTCGTAGCTTGGTAAGTGAACGAAAATTTGCGTTTTAAGCGAAACGAAATTTCGCGCTACGCTTCGTTTGGATATGACAGAATCGATGCTGGTACTGTAGGTGATACCTTTGGGTGCGTATGAAATTTTCAATCCCGCTACGTTAAAAAAAAACTTACAGGTATCATATATGATACCGCAGGTCTGAGGAGGTTAACTGTCTACTTGAAGTTTTGTCTGAAGCTGGAGTAGGAATTTATGTTTCAATAAATAAAGTAATGATAAGGTTTATCTTACTGTACTCCAAAAAGTACTCTGAGTACAGTAAGATAAACCTTATCATTACTTTATTTATTGAAACTTGTTTTGGCTGTAGAGTACCAAAATAAATTTATTTCGTCTACTGGAGGAATGTAATGAGTCATAAAAATATCATCCCCATTTCCCCCGTAACCATTATTTGATCATATCTCTACTAAACAAAAGTTCTACTATTTAAGCACAAATCATTCACTTAAATGTGTACTTTGTTATTGATTTTCTGGTGCACCCTTTAAATGCAAAAGCCAATTGGCCACACAAGTAAAACCGTTCCAAAAGGACTAATTGATTAATGTTCGATGGAAAAGCAAGAGCAGAAAAGATTCAATGAACACAAAAATGTATACTTTGTTGCTTTTCTAAGATTCTGTGCACAGCTGAAGAATTGTATGGTGAAATCTCCTCCCCCCCTCCCCCCAACACAAAAGTTCAATATTACCAACTCTAGGAATTAAGCTAATTTTTACTGTTTGGTTTCATTCTTCCCAACTACAAGATAAAAAGAGCTAGCCATAAAATTATTTTAATGCTAATTATGACGACATACTCCAGTTTCCGATAAAACCTACACAACAGACAGCTTTATTGAAGTGCTTAACAAGCCACGACCCAGTCTTTCAGCTAGAAACTATTACAAATGTAATTTTCTAAAGACCCTTTAGATGCTAGAAAGGGACCTAAATACTATAGGTGATGATGGTCACTATTTACAGCCACATGTCAACATTGGCAAATATGACAATTTGTTGACTTAAGCCAATTTTCAAAACCTCTCCTTGTACTAAGATGCATCTTTCACAAGTACAATATGCTTTTTCCATTTCAAAGCTACTCGAAAAATGAAAATCAAATAACAAATATTTCCGTATAATGTTAAAGTCATAATAAACAAAAATGTTTTTATTTTTCCTGTTTTGCTTTTTAAGCTACCAGTCATAATATTAAAATACATTGATTATTTTATGATAAATAAAAGAAGCAAAAACCCTCTTCAGAAAGTTAAAACTACTCTACTTTCTGCCAATAAAACCAACCACTTCACAGAAGTGGCCACATAATGCTACAATAGTATTAATAATAAAAACACTGTCGATTAAGGCAGCCAAGAGAAGATCGAATCACAAGACTTATTTTCAACTTTCTCATTAAAGTATTTTAAATATGGTAGGCTAAAGAAACAAGCATAGGTCACAGAGGCCAATAAATATATCGTTTTAACTTACCCTTATGTCTCCTTTTAAGGACAGCGGGGGCGATACAATGGCAATGAAAGCAGGAAACACGGGTCTTGTTTAGGAATTCTTATGTCAGATTAGACCTAAAACAACAAGTTTTACTTTCTCAAGTTTATTGTGTACAAGTAAATAACCAGTCGTAGAGATCCCCTGGGCCCTTAACAAGATTACCAAACTTTAATTGATTAATACTGAAGTACTTATGGAAACCAGAGCAGCAACTTACTAGCTTCTGTGTCCATATCTGCACAAAAGTTTGCATATTATGAGGGTCATTGAGATAGTAAGGACTCGTCGACCAATACAAAAAATGTATACCCCAAAATTGTTATCATAGCCAAACTGAACTATTACATTAGTTCACTTTTTCCTACAGTAAACTAGTTTTGAATTATTACTTTTCCTTATTGGTCGACTGGCCCTTATTTTCTGAACTAAACTCATACAGAGAAACCACAAAAATTCTGTGAAGGGTAGAAAATGGGAACATCGGCTGATATTATTACCATCCAATTACTTCACATTCAGTCAAAGTTTGAAATATTATGATGCATGATAGCAACATGCAGTTTTACACTTATTTCTGTACGCTACCTAAAAACGTTTGCACTATTGTTGGCCCACAAAACGAAAGGAAAAGAAGTTATATTTGTACAGATAAATTAGCATAGATATCATAGATTTTGATATTCAATAAGAACCTTATTAAACTTTAACTGTCATACGTTGAAAATACGTCGAACGACCGAATTACAAGGAGAAATAAAACCGACTTATCGCAATATGTACATCATGAACTAAAAGCACTTGCTCGCTTACACGCATTCATACAAAAACAATTCTTGAGCATATCATAGTAGAAAACCAGTCGATAGTTGCACAGCAAAACACACACAACACTACACGTCACATTCTTATAAAATAACCATTCTCGAATACAATAAAAAAATGGACCCGAGACGCATTCGGAAACTGTCAGTTCAACTTTCTTCCTTCGTCTGCATACAAAAATAAGTGTGCCTGCCATCTGGTGACAGTAGAGCTTCAACAGCTCGTTCAGTGGAAACTAAGTGCATTTGCTCTAGCTTGATCGTCATTAAGGCTTCACAAAGGCAAACGAATGTTAAAATTATGTTACAAAATGCTCATCAGACAAGCCCAAAATATTTATGGAAAAAAGTAGTAAAATGCAATTTAAATTCAAATATAAATGATCCTCTACAAATGTACATAAAAATATTAATGTTACATAAATCGCTTTACTGCTAAAAATGCTATCTACAGTTAACAGTTACGAGACAATACTAATGTTTAATTCTCGTTGCTTTGCGTATTGTACGGCACCTTAAGCTTTAGAAATTAAAGTCAACTTATGTTTCACATTTACAAAGGCAGGTGCTTTTACATCGCAGCACTTGGCAGTTCTAGTCTTATCATCAGACCCTCTCCCCAAACAATCATCAACTCGTTTACGAATAAACAAAACAACAACACGGTCGCAACGAAAAGCATCACTTTGTCATCGTCCCTCCAAGCAATCTACCGATTCGTCACTTTCTGAACGTGTGCTCCTCAGCAACTGTTGTACATCTGGCACGAGATGTAAGACGTTGGCACAAACCCTTCCTCGTAATCTGTAGTCCGTCTCACCCTCGTCCATCCGTCTCCTTGATCCACTTCGATGATGTACAATTCTTCTCCGTCAAGCATAGGTATAGATCCCTCGCTTGTAGCTGTTAACAAAAATATACTTATAAGTAATGAACAGTAAAATGAAGATATGTACAAAAAACAGATCATTATCCTTTTTCCAANCAGCAGTAAAAGGGCAACAAAAACAAAGTTACACTTGTTTTAAAATGACTTTTAGACAAATATGAAATTAAATTTTCTATTTCAAGTTTTGTCAGAAACAGATGTAGGTACACATTATGATTACTGAGAAAAGAATGTCCTTACCATACACCGGACATTATAGTCAAATTAATATTTCTCTGAGATGCACCTCTCAAGCTTCATCAGAACTGTCACCGTCATGACCACATTGTTGTCAGCATGGAAGCCATCTTTGAAGAAATGTCACGTTCTTGAAATCAATCAAGACCCTATTACACTTGTTATAGTCATTATTACCTATGTTGTAACGTTTCATATAATGTCCGGTGTACAATAAGAACACACTTTTTTCAATAATTATTACATTTCTAATCAAATATAATATTGTTCTGTTTGTGAGATGGTCTCAAATACACTTCGGGAGATATGTCACATTCCCAGGTAGAATTTTATGACGCGAACCGATCGAGATCCCACTTCCAGTTTCTCGTACCGTCGATCAGCGATTTGACCCAACCAGAGCATTGTTTCGAGAAATGTTCTCGTCACTGTGTGTGGTTGAAGGGCAGCCTATATGAGGATTGTCATCAACACACTCGTGTACATTCCCGAAGCGGGTATGCCACTGCCAACACAGCTATTCAGTTCGTGGCTTCATCTCCAAAGGCCTGTTATATCGTTCCATAGGTTTCTGTGGCTGATTTTTCAAGTCTGAAACAGAATTTGATGCACGCGTACTGCTCCTTCAGTATGTCCATTGCAAAATGCAACGAACGACACAAACAATGTTTCCACACTCAGCCACTACTCCTGACTGACTGGGCCCAGCAGCAAGAAGTCATTTCTTTTCCTTAATAAATTCAGTCCGACATATTTTTGAACAGGCCACGTACCACAAAACCTGCACGAAGAATTTAAATCATGTCGGAAACTGGAACAGGCTTCCATTATTAAAATGATAAAAAAGACAATTTACCTTGTTCCTTGTAGTGAGAAGAATTCACGATATTTCACCTAGTAATTCCATCTAGGCGTCATCAGGCGTTGACATCATATTTCTCGACCTATTACATGCTCAGCTTGGCTGTTGTGACTTCACAATAGCCAAGTTGAGCATGTAATACGTCAAGAAATAAGAGGTCAACACCTGATGACGCTTAGATTGAATTACTAGACGAAATATCGTGAATTCTACTCACTACAAGGAACAAGGTAAATTGTCTTTTTTATCATTTTAATACTGCATGAAGAAGTTCTACAAAACAGCTGCTGGAATGAAATATGGTCATCCTCAAGATGCTACGGTTTCAGAGACAACGGCTCATGCTTTTACAGTCCTCGAGGAAAACAGAAGAATGTAAATCTTGTTTCAGTAACAACCAACTGAGAAAATTATAACATCTAAACTCAGAAGTACGGCGAAGATATCATAATCTCGGTAAACCAAAACAGAAAGCCTGTTGTGAGTTTACGTGGTACAGGGTACAAAATCCTTACCGATGCTTGGTTCAATCAACAGAAATGTACTAATGCTAAAGAAGAATGGCTGGGCACAGTATAAATTACTGACATAAGATCACAAACGTGCAACACTGTAATCGTCAATTGACTTGAAGAACAAATAAAAAGAGATAAAGGAAAATGGGATTCATGAGTCATGAGAGGAAAAAATGTGATCCAATACAGAAGAAATCAATGAAGAGGACCTTGATGATCCTGTTAATGCTTCACTGCTATTAAGGTACCTATAAGGAAGGTTATACAGGGTGTTCGAAAATAAGAGGTACAAAATGAAATCACAGATGGGGGACGGGGTGAGGAGTAATTCGAGATAGGGAACCCATGTCCGGAACCCAACCGTTACGCCCCTGCGAGCAATTTTAATTGCTGGTAAGTTTGGCAACGTCGCGCAAGCAAAGGGACATGGTGTGACGTCTGGTGCTGTATGGGACCTTTTCC
>KZ869875.1:28354-38360 GCA_003456935.1 Machilis hrabei | reverse complement strand
GGTAAACGAAGGAGGGAATATTTCGGACGATGATATCTCGTCAGTCATCCAAGATTCAGTACCTAACACTATATCAGCTTTAGTTTCCTCTACCATTACTTGTAATTCTACAGACTTGTTACACACACTTCTACAGTTTACAGTAACTATGTTAAGTTTACCTAGTCTACTAGTTTTGTGAACCTTAACAGAATTATTATTTAAATAAGGGTGCTCATTTACTATTCTAGCATTTCTTAGTCTAAAAAACGATTTACCAAACTAATAGGGTATCAAAATGTGTGTGCCACATTTACAGTGTAAAATTCTCTATTTTTAGCTCCCCATGAAACTATTACGACATATTACAATAAAATAGTAAACTTTATTCAAAGAGTCATGTCTAGATGTCACACTCTAACTTGGACTTGCCTGTGCCTGAAAAGAAGTACATATCCCAAATAATGAATATGAAATGCCATTAATATTTATCCATATGAGCTGTATTTTCTGTAAACTGAGGTTTACATTAATGACAGAATGTAGACACTAAATATTTAAGTTTCTAATGACCTAACACATCTTAATTCTGGCCAGAAAAGTTGCAGGCAACAGATAAATTTCTAATATAAATTGCATACCATTTCCTTAATACACTGGTAATATCTAAATTTGACTGGTATGCATGTGAAAAGGCCTCTGCTTTTTAATTCAAAATAAATTATGGAAAATTAGCATTTAAACTAAGAGGTAAGAACAAGTCATTCTGNAAAAACACTTTTACTAGAACTCTGATCCATCTACCTTTTTTGGTAAAGTATATTTGTTCTCACCTTTTCAACAAATGATAGCTCCAAAACAACTGAATCCCAAACTTTAGCCATCACAACAGTATTTGAGGAAGCAGCATGCACCACAATACAATGTTTTCATTATTTATGCCCACAAAAATAGAAGTGTATCAAGCACTTGCAATACGCAACAAACACAAATACACCCTTCTCATTCCTCAAACAAGACACGTGCTTCACATTTATGATTAGTCAATGGAAAAAAGTATCATATAAATAGTTATCCATTTTTTTAAGCAGTGATCTGTATTTAATAGTACTGGAAGAATTGCACCAATGCTGAAACTAAGGCTAGTTTGTTCATCAGTCCAGTACAGCCAGGCAACACACCACAATGTTCTTATTACTTAGGAATTACAGAGTTCCTGAACTGTCTTAAAGTTTGCTACCAAACTAAGGAGAAAATACCTTCACTTGGGGAGTAGAACTCCACTACAGTTATAATTAAATCACTAGTTAGCTATGGTTCGACAGAAAATTGGACGTCATCACAATTCTAAGGCAGTTCTGGAAATCACAACAGACCCAATTTTAGTGATTTAATCATAGTTCTAAATGTAGTGAACTGCAGTGTTCGGCTTTCTTTCAACAGATATGATTAAATCACAATACATGCATATTCAGCAAACTTGAAGACAGTTCAAAGCTTAGTAGTGCCGACTCCTACGATTAGGCAAATCTCTCTTTAGTTATTTATACTGATTTTGTACACTGATAGTAAGTAACAAAACGTGATGACAATCACATTCAAACACTTAGACTCCTTGGCTGTTAGCTAGTTTAAAACTCATCTCAATTTGACTGGTTATCACAATGCCTAACTTCTCTGAATGTTTATTGTTCTCCAGTACAGAGATCACTGCTTTTAAATTCTAGTTTCAAATTATATTAACCTCTTAATAAATAGTCTAAAGAATGCAGCAGGTTAAAATTAAAATATCAAGCAAACGCAACACTTCAGTCCCAAAAGCTTAGTTTATCTTGAAACTTTTAATTCTGCTATTAATAAATCAAGTTCACGGCTGTTTCTTTCATACACGAACGCCTTTCTTTAATATTAGGTATACATTTATAAAGATAAGTTGTTTCAATTCTACAGAGAACGTTTTTTCATTGAATGGTGTAAAACGTAAAAACATGGCTACAGCAGATCAACTGTACTTTGCACCTTAACCAATTTTGCCAAACATACTTTGAATATTGATTACTGCAACTCCTGTAATCATCAACACACACCTAGACCTGAGACCGACATGTTAAGTGTCTTTTGCTGGTAGTAAAATCTGACTTCCCTTCTATCAATGTTTTCCATTTAAAAACAAGTTTTATAGCGATAGAAAAAATACACACTCCTATTTAATGAACTCCTTTGCCAAGATTGATCAAAATGGGAGAGGTTTTCTTGTTAATGAGACCTATTCATAAAAAGACCAAATGGGGTAGGGCTTCTCTAGTAATTCACGAGGCAACTGATGAGTGTCAGAGGCAGCACTTTTTACAAAAACCACAATATTTCTCTGAGGCAAACTTACAATGTTTGGTATACAGGGTGGTCTACATAGAGTGTTGCAAATTTTTATTGTGAAAACAAAACAGTATGAAATAAAACGTGTAGACAAATATTGTTAGGTTTGAAGGGGGGCACATAATAGCAAATATTGTTATTGTTTCGGTGAATGTCTTCAAGGTTAATTGAAGGCCACCTTTGGTTTTTTAAAATAGAAACACATATTTTTGTTGAATGTATCTGATCCTACACTTAAAAACAAACAACTTTTGTACCAAACACATTTTTATATTGTTTCAATTTACCAAGATAGCTTTAAGTTAATGAAAACTAAAACTCGTAACGTTTAAGCGTAGAATACGATGATTTACAATTGTCGCTGGTTTTCTCCTGAATAGGGAGGGGATTGGGGTCTCTTACAGGTTAAACAACCACCCTCCCACCCTCCATTGTAAATATTACAATTGTAATACTGTCAAGTACAAAACAATGTTACGAGTTTTATTTTTCATTATTTTAAAGCTATCTTGGTAAATTGAAACAGTATAAAAATGTTTTTGGTACAAAAGTTGTTTGTTTTTAAGCGTAGGATCAGATGCATTCAACAAAAATATGTGTTTCTATTTAAAAAAACCAAAGGCGACCTTCAATTAACCTTGAAGACGTTCACCAAAACAATAACAATACTTGCTATTATGTTCTTATTTTGGACATCATAAACATCCCTGCCTTATTTCTAACCACTAGACAAGACATGTTGGCTCACAGGATGAGTTTTTGGCAGAAAACAATCCAGTTTTACTTCATACTATTGAAAAACACCCAAAACAATTCGATTTCTCAACGAGTGAAGTTGTAAAAGGTGACAGTAGCAGTCCTTTGTTTGTGGTATCTTTTCTTCCCCATCCCCAAACATGTTTAACTGAGTACTAACACACAACTCTTCAAGACTGATATTCAAATTATAACAATGTAAGCAAACATTAGAAGGTTAGTCATTTCAAAAAAATCAAATTTTCATGCCAATCATGCAGTTAATGTAACAAGCAAAGTGCAGCACAACAGTCGATCTCGTCAAATACTTACATCAAATTCCATTCCCGAGTCAAATCAACCAGTCACCAAAAAGGAAGGAGGAGTCAAAAAAGAAAGAGAAAGAAATGTCACAAAAAGTCCTATGATCACACTCCTGCTACAAGATTTGTTGTTCCCATTACTTTTGCGCTTAGTATTATAGAAGTTTTAACATGCTTCTCTGGTTTGCAATTTAATAAAAAAAAGCTACTACTTTTGCAACACTTAATAAACAGAAATTAGTCTGATTACTTGAAAAATGAAAAGAATTTTTTACCATACACCAGCTATTTCTGTCGCATTAATATTTCGCCGAGCTATTCACCTTGGGCTTCATCAGAATGTCACTGTCAGCAAGGAAGCCATCTTTGAAGGACTGTCACATTTTTGACAAATTGTCACAGTTTGGAAATGTGATAGTCCTTCGAAGATGGCTTCCTTGCAGCCAATGACATTCTAATGAAGCCTAAGGTGAATAGCTCGGCGAAATATTAATGCGACAGACATAGCTGGTGTATGGTAAGAAATTCTTTCATTTTTCAAGTAATCATGTGTGCCTACACCCATTTCTGACAAAACTTAAGAAAAGAAATTATTCTGTTTTCTTTTTAATTGTAAATCATTAAAGACAATTGAATTTTCACAACTACAATTTTCTTGACCTTTTCGACACTTGAGCACCAAGAGAGCGATGTTTTCGTTACAAGATACGTGCCCAAGTTTGAGAGGGTTGAGAATCAACAGTGTTGCCAAACTTTTCTTTCCCTAAAGCGGTTTGCAAAATATTATCCCAAGACGAGGTTATGTCGTGATAAGTTTGTTACAAACTCGACGTCTACACCACAAGCAAAAATAATTAGAAAGAAGGAAATGATTTTGGTCAACTGAAATGTTGAAGACAGAAACAGAAGGCTTAAATACATTAAAACAACAAAACAAAACACTAACGCTACACTATAATACTCTCACACACACAGACTGACCAGATGTTCAAAGTGATACTTTAGTATTCTAATTCTATTTTACAGACACAATTCTAAAGAATTAAAAGTTCAAATAGAGCTATGCTTATTCACAAGTTACTACAACTGATTAATTTCTGTCACCAGAGACTGAAACCGTAGTCTTCTGAGTTTCCACAGCTGCCTACCTTAAGAATCAAAGTTTCTTAATTACATCAGTCATTGGAAAGGTGGTTATTTTTTCCACATTGCCCATAACTATTCCACCATACTTTACTGGTAAACTTACAACTTCTTAGATTTTTTCGCAATACTTTATATGTTATAAAAATATACATCCAAATAGCATTTTAAATTACTCGAAAAGAGCAATCAAACACATGATGAAAATAGCACCATGCACTTTACGAATTGGTACACCAGCGTGCAAAAGTTTCCGTTTGTACGGAAAATTGAAAAAAAAATGACACATATTGTACAAGCTTATTTCTTCCAAAGTAAATACTCTGCATGAAAGCAACCAAAGCACTGTTTTAGAATTTAAATATTACCTACGTCAATGTGGCCACCTTTAGAGCAAATGGCAGCAAGGCAACAAGATTTTCCAAATTCTAGTGTGCAGTTTCATTCCATGCAGTCCTGAAAGTAGTTACCATATATTTCCATCCAACCCATCCTCCAGTTTTTCAACCAAATTCATTTCTGGTAACTGTGGGGACCATGATGATTGCTGCTTCTTTTCTCTTCAGACAATTCAAGCACACGGGATGTCAGTATCACCTAAGCCAGTACAGTTCAAACACTACGTGAAGAATCTACTCGCATGTCTGCTGATCAATTATGCAGCACCAGGACCCCTCAAGTTGAGCCATAGCCTGCTTTTAAAATCTCTTTCTTCTGATAGCACACTGCTACTTCGGTAGACATCTCTTTACTGTGTTGCAACAGTTACAAAAACTTATCTTCACATTGCTCTTTTTTTTTCCTCACCCCTTCAGTTAAGAAAGAAAGACCTGATCTGGAAATTTCCAATTTATTTGCTATTTTTTCTGCACCTGATGAAGAATATTAATGTTAACACACATTTCGACTGCCTACTTTTCAGGATTTTCTTTTTTTCAGTTTGTTTAAAATAATTAGTTCTGAGTACAACAAACTCTTCTAGCTGACAGAGTATTTTTTTACATTACTATCACGGACACCTATTTCACAAATATTTTATAAAGTCATTGATATGATTGCACATAACAGAAACCACCTGTGCATGACACCTGAAATGGGTCACTAGACTCTAAATGGCTAGTTTTAGCCAATGAGACCATTTAATTAACATATGCTACTTTTTTTCTGAAACAGGCAGACAAACGGAAACCTTTGCACGCTTGTGTATGTCAATGGAAGAGTCTAGTCTAGTTGTTCTTGTGACATGTACACGGAGAGTTGCTGCAAAAGAAAATGTGTGATCTAATATGTTCCAAGTATGTATCTGAACACCTATCAACACATGTATGCGAGAGTGAGATGCAGAAACAAAAACTATTCCAAAATAAATGCATTATGGCTTGTTTCTAAAAAATGAAACGACAAAAATGTAAGACATTCCTGAAAATCAAGGCAAATGGGCCATCTTTCCATTCTCAACAATCAAGATAGCATTTTAAAACATAACTTACCTTTGTGGAGCTGAAGATACCAAAAATACCTCCCCGTTTCTTTAGTTTACCCGCAGACAGAGTTCCCTTCACCGTCATAGCTTCTGATCGGATGGCTGTGATCGACACGTTCGACAATGGAGGGGCTTCTCCGTTCTTTATGGCACTTAAATCCTCAAATGGAATATCTGCAGGCAGTTCAAACCCTGACTGATAGCGTTCTATCACCATCATTGTGTCCTTGAAGAGAGAAACAAACACAAATGTGAACATTTTGCATTGCCTATCTACCTCACACCAAATCCTGAACAAACAACAGCAGTAATCAAATGACTAGCAGCCTAAACTTATTAAAAACAGCTCCTTGAGGGTTTTGAATAAGTTTAGGCTGAATAGTAAGTTGTTAAGAGTATTCCATAAGATTAACCTTAGTGATTAACTCTGGTTACTACCTGTAGCCAGTACAAAAACATGGCATTCCAAGCACGTGACCAATTAGTGAAACAACTGATGTAAACCATTTGAAGCTTGATAAAGCCCAGAGGTAAATCCAAGCGAAATATCACCAATTCATCTTGGAGGGAATAAGGTAAGAAACTTGTCTTTCTTATACAATATGTCATCCTATTAAAGTTTCTGTGAAAACTTAAACTAGAATAAGAATTCGTAGTTTCGAACAGTAAATAACAAGCTTTCTTAAATCCAGTTTTTTGTGGTAAATATTTCACGAATATCGCTCAATCACATTTATCAGGTACTTGACCACGTTCCGTAACACAATCATTTCTTGTTATTACTGACGTCCATGATACAGAAACCTGTAGTTATCCTTCTTCATACGACTTTTTCGTGAAGCTCAGTGTCCAGGTGTCTGTAACGATGAACCAAACTACAGGTAAACGCATAATTAAGTTGACTGGGTGAAGACCATGAAAGTTCGCTGTGTAGGCAACAAGGTCACAAAGGTTGTCTTTTACTATATTTGGATCAAAATGTATTCTTGCTGGCGCACTACAAGCAGGTTCAAATCAGTACCTTTTGTATTGCCTATACAGGTTGGTGGTTACTTCACTTAACATGCATTGTAACAACATATTACACAATGGCCCATATTCATAGTCAAGAAATTAATCCATTACTTCACCTTGTCCTCGTCATGTCCCCACGAAGCTATTCCTAGTGTCTAAAGCAAGATCCTGTTTCACAGNTATTTCCTCGCGAACAGAAGGTGAGGCCAGGACCAGACAAAGATATTCATCGAAAGTGCCATTTCATAGACGATCGGATCCTCATGCAAGGTGTTCGTTCATGCCATGTAATTGAATTGATATACCTTGTTTTTTTTTCACTTTATTTGCATTACATTTTTATTTCTACACTTTATTGGATGAAATTATATTAGGTAATTAACGATATATGAAATTAAGTACTAGAAAATTAGTAAAAGTGCTGCCCCTAGTGGTTTTAATTCAAACTACTTTTGGAAGCACGGGAAGAATTGCTGCTTCAATTGTGTCCAGGATCGGTTCGTAACTGCCATAAGAGTATATGATCTCAAGAACGAGCTACTTGGCATTGTTCAGTTTTTGTTTACCAGACGTGTCATATTTGTTTTTATGTGGTGTTCGTAGTTAATAATTTGTGTCTATCGTCTCTTCCTCGAATAAGGGGCTTTTGAGAAAATAGTACTCGTGTACAGGATTAATTAGATCAAAAGCTGCTGTGAAAGCTAATTTTGTTGTAATGGACATTGCTGAAATTCCTGTGAAATTCTAGGCCAAGTTTAGCAGAATTCTCTATACCTAGTACTAACTTTTTGTACAACGTTTATGGTTTTCCACTGAAAATGTTATGCATAGCAGAGTACATACACCAAAAAACAATACCAACTTAGGGTAGGAATATAGTGAAGTTTCCATACATCATCTGGGAGCATGCATTTGCTCTAGTTCCTAGTTTAACTTGACAAGCATATCCACGAAATCGTTAAAATCATCAAACTTGTCCATTTTCCCCGTTAATATTCTCTGGTGCACACAATGTTGTAGTTGATAAAGTAATGGTGGCAGCAATAACGATCAACTAACAGGGAGGACACAGAGAAAACTGCTATATCGGTATCCTCGTTAGGATGGGCCGAAATAAGGAGGAGGAAATTGCCAGATGTGGTCGAGGTACTACTTTCGCATTTATGAAACTGAACAAAGAACTGCCTTGCGAGGAAATACCTGACTAGGACAGAGTCCTGGTTGGGCAAGGGNAAGGAAACGACAATGNAATAATGGGCCAGAGTAGCCTTTCCTCAGCGTGTCTTCACANNGAGGAAACTACTATGAATANGGACCAATGTCTTTCTGTCTTTTTAATCCTACCTGTTTTTCGTCTATTTGGTCCGCTGCTCGAAGAATTTCATCCAAACACTGGTTTATTATAGGATACACACTCCTTTCAACATCTACCGATTGCTTCATGAAATTTTTTATACTTTTTATCCTTTTTTCATCCATGTCCTGAAGATGTTGGAATATGGATGGCATTAGAAAATTGTAGTGTTGATGCTGAAACAAAAAAAACAAAACATAAAACATCCTTGCATCATATTTTATAAATAATAGGAAATTCAAGATAATGGTACATAAAATGTTTTCTAATGTTTTTCTTTAAATACACACACATAGTACACACACATCTTAAATAATTGAAACCAAGTACTTCTGTGTAATTTTAGAATAGAGTATATATAAAAAGCCTGTTTCAAGAATAAAACCAAAAATCAGGATCATGTCAATCCATTTCTTACCTGTAGTTCATTTGCTTTCTGTAACTGGTTTGCATATTCGTTTTTACAGTCTTCACATTGTTGCGATTTCAGCGACATGTTCATCCTCTGCTTTTCAACTTCAGCCCGTGACAAGTTGAGATCTGCATCTGCTTTCTGATAGCTGTCCAANGCCCTCTCTGCCTCTTTAAAAGCCTTGTCATAACTTTTTTTTGCTCTGTCTAAAGATGACAGCTGTGCCTGCAGAGCAGCCTGAAGACGTGAACCTTCTTGCAAATACTGAAACACACAAATGTTTCATTTAACTGCCATATTTCAAGAACACTTCAAGACCTGTACATCACCACATGGTCACTTAACACTCAAATTACAACACAGACACAACTATTCATTGCTGTGATACTTTCAACAACTAGTAGTATACAAATTTAATTTGTGTTTTGTATTAGTTCTGATAAGGGTTTTTTCTTTGGTGGCAAATACTTTGACATACAACAATTATAATCATCACTTTCTTTTATCTTTCTGTTAATACGAAAGCCTTAAACCACAGTGGCAAATACAATTTGCTGCTGCAGATGGCACATCAGTGTGAATCTGATGGGAGTATTTTAGTGTGGTTCATATCATTTGATGGCCTTTTTTCTTTAACAAGGTACACTACAAGATCACAGAAAAAGAGTGGCAATGAAAGCCATTCTCAATATCCAGCCAGCCTTTTGCAGGAATAAACCCAGTACTATTTATGAAACAGTTGACTGTGGAGATTGTTCAGACACTGCAAAGTGTGTCTGATTGTATGGAAGAAAACAAATTAATGAGTCTGGTTTGTTTGATTGTCTGCATGGAACAGAATGACCTGAATTCATTCTGTCAAGAATCATATCCACTGGATACTTTGGAAAAAATATTCTGGAGCAATGAGTCAAAGATTGCATACCAAGTTCCCTGTCACCAACTTTACAGAAATTAAAACATGGCATGTGTTTGGGCTAATTTGCATTTTGTTATTAGCTGTAACTTTGCTTCCATTTGCTGGTATTATCACGATAATTTAAAATATGTTTTTGACATTACTTTGATCAAATTTAAACCACAATTAATCTTCTTATATGCCACTTTGTCCTAAAATTACAATTTTATTTGATCACAAGTAAAGGTTTATATCAAAGTAAGTAAGTAAATATATATGTATGTATGTA
>KZ869873.1:29449-46194 GCA_003456935.1 Machilis hrabei | reverse complement strand
TATTTTTCTCTTCATTATCAAACTTTCGATTCCAGAACAGATTCTCTACCCATAAAGCAATTTGTGTGTTTGAATGTACACTTAAGTGTTAAAATAATAAAATAATTAATAACATTTTTGTTATTGTTGTGTTTGTTTGGTCAGTTGGGGGAGGCTATCTTTTGAATAGGGGGTCCATCTTTTTAATAGGGGAGCTTGAGCCCCTCTAAAAAAAACCTAGTGACGCCCCTGGTTATGTCTTCGAAGCCTTTGCACTACGAGGTTTGAGTGCTCGCCAGTGGATTGCTTAGCTTAGGAAACTCTATAAACATAAGCTCATAAGTGAAAACACAAACATGTCAAAGTAGTCCTATTGTATGAGAAATCACTGTATCATATACCTAAGTCAATGATTGTGAACCGTGGCTACCAATTATATAATCTTTATTTATTCATTATCCTATATTTTCAGATTCGGAATACGTGGATGTCGTGAAGGCAACAGAAGTAGACAAAGACCACACAGCATCCCTGAGTTACAGCACGGAAACGGCATCATGGATGCGTTCAGCAGGAGTGGATGCCGACATCCATTCTTATTCTAAGACATCGCTTCTGAAGCGAGACGAATATTTCTTCCGAATCTGGCATTATGCACGAGAGCTCTTCGAATAATAAGTGTATATTTCCTAAACAAATATTTTTCCCAATTTTTTATAATTCCAAACCCTCTTTCCACATCTTTTCACAAATTTTTATCAGGTTGTATTCGTTTGGAGCGATCTTTGTTTTATTACTCAGGAATGGTATATTCCTTAGGTGTCTGATTAGCTCCAAGAGAAAGATGATTATTTATGTATATAATTTTGTGTACATATCATGACAATCGAAGAGGCATCAGCGGTGACGTTTAATAGTTTTTAGTGTTGCTTTTTAGGTACTGATATCTTTCAGTATCTGGAGGCAACCAACAGACGATTAAATGGACCAAGACTTAATGTGTTGTCCAAAATCCTGTGGATTTTAATTATTAATGTCCGAGTTCCTTAATGTGTTTTGTAAATACTGATTAACGACACCATTCATCCCGGTGATCCCGATGAGGTTGGTATATTGTTTTGCCAAAACACCGCGTGTATTATAGCCATATATTTTTCCAAAACCGTTTGTCTTTGTTTTATAGGAGAATGGCAAAGGATATATTGATTTGTTTTTGCCATACAAAACGGTCCTGACTGTGAAATACATTATTACGTGTCTCTCATCACCAGAGCCAACACTTGATGTAATACGTAAAATATTTCAGCATATATAACCACGTATTTTTCCTTATATGTAGGGTGCTGTGATAAATATAGATGGCAAAGTGATGTATTTCTATGTATTTGTGTATGAGTATCTTTTATTTAAATCAATGGTTTTTATTTGTATTGAAAATGCAGAGTGCTATCACAATGATATGTGAACAGTATATGAGGGATGTTTGTAGAAATCGAAAAAGTAAATTATATTAAATGTGTACGAATAAAATGTGATCCAGCAACATACTTGTAATCAGTAATGTTTAATACAATGTATACCTTACAGTCGAGACATAACCAGCGTCCTCAGCCCAAATATTCCTGTGAGGTATACGTTTTTGTTTAAGCATTCTGTTATGAAATTGATTAATGCATAACAGTTTTGTGTAAAGATGTGAAAGTCATTAAATAGATGCAAACTTGTAATCAGGTTTTCTTTCAACTTTCCTTGTATCCTGAAAACTACTACAACGAATCTATTACCATTATTTCATACGAGCAATTTAGCGCTGGCTTTCGAGTAGCAAAATTTCAGATTCCAATATAGGCTATACTGTAGCATTTTTCAAATGTCATTAACTTTTTTTTTTAAATTAAACACTACCTGTAATTGTATAATTAAAGTGGTTAAAATTAATTTGAATTTTAATATATCAAAATAGGTTCGTCTAACTTTCACTTTATTAACTTGAAGTTTGTGGTGCGAATTTAAACAGAAAACAATGTAAACACAAAACGAAATAAAAAACGTCATTCGGCTTAACAACAACAAACATGGTGGAGTATAAGCACGCTGAAAGACAGTGCGCATGGTTTCCATAGCAACTAAAATTCAAAATGGCGGAAATTTTAAAATTGAAGTAGTGAATCAGATGTTTGCTCAAAAGCACAATAAAAGGGGGGAGAGAGAGAGAGAATCAGATGTTTGGGGCAAAAATAAATATTTTTTGCGATATTACTTTTTCGCGCACAACGCACTGTTTGGAAAATATTGTGATGTCACGTGACAACAAAAATTGGCGGATTTTCGAATTTTTTTCTGTAGGTTTTATACCAAGCTGAACTTTTGTATTTCACATTTTTCCCTAGATCTTCTGCATCATGGCTAGAATTAGCGTCAGTCTCTCATTTACTCACTCACTCACAATCAGCTATAAATATATTAGAAGATATAAAACCAAGAGCAGGAGGCATACACTATAATGATGTAAAATACTGTTTTAAACGCTTTCACGTACAGGTTGGCTTAATTGTCAGCGTGGTTTCCACCTCACTGGAAGATACAGGGTTCAAACTCCGGGGGAAACTCCTTGTCTTGAATGTGAAATGTATCCTATAAATCTGCTTGTGGAGGATACTATTAAGATATGATCCTAATTGTCCTCTGGGAAGTACGTTAAAAGTAGTATACCGTCGTTCGATGTAAAAGATCCCCCAGCGGTTCTACAGTACTAGCATCGATTCTGTCATATCCAAACGAGGCGTAGCGCGAAATTTCGTTTCGCTTAAAACGCAAATTTTCGTTCACTTACCAAGCTACGAAAAATTAAATTCGCTATTACGTCTTTCAGGCTTCGCCTGAAAGACGTAGCGAATTTAATTTTTCGTAGCTTGGTAAGTGAACGAAAATTTGCGTTTTAAGCGAAACGAAATTTCGCGCTACGCCTCGTTTGGATATGACAGAATCGATGCTGGTACTGTACGTCCAGTGAGTATACAAATTTTACCTTCCTAAACCGTTATTTCGACGCGGATGTCTTCGTTAGAATCATGCTCTCAGAACCAAAAGCTTACTTTCGTGGTGACATACAAAGTGTACGTCTATCTAGATAAAATTTTCTAACAATATGTAAACCCTGGTGTCAGAATTTTGGGGTGATGAGTTGGAAATATAAAGAAACACCATTGATACGTTTTGACACTTTTTGAACTTAACATTATTGCAAATTCTTGAGTACAGTATAAAGTTTAATGTCATAGTAGTTTTTTTTTTACAATTTTGCAACACTATTTTGACACTGAAGGAGCTCAATTTCCTAAAATTTGACACCTTTTTTGTAATTAAAGGCATCGTTATTTTCTTGTAATCAGTAAACATATTATGGAAAAGCCATAATTTTTAAAGAGAACATTAAGGGACTCCATGGTCAAAATCTATATTTTTATGTTTCTTGAACAAGGCATTCGTACAAAAGTGGTGCTACTGACGATTCTACGAGCATTCGCTAAAAAACTAAGAACAAAATTACCGACAAGCTTGAAACTTATAGAGTTTTCATCATATATAAAGTTCTCTCTAACCCATTTGGGTAAAAATTTATTATTTTTTTTTACATTTAATACGTAATCATTGTTAGAATGTGGACATGATCTGCATATAGCAAGGGAGTTTGGGAGGTAAGGAATTCTGTCTCTTATAACATGAAAGATAGGATTTTTAATTTGTTTTTGTTAAAAAAATCTATTTCGTGCTTTTCCAAATTAATTTGGTTAAAATGAATAATTATTCCATTTTTATGTTTTATTTTTTTTAATAAATTTTGACCTGTTTCTAATAAACCACAGATAATTGAGGTAGTTAGAAACGCTGTATGTACAAGCTAGAGGCTTATAAAATAGATCGATCAATTCTTAACTGGTTAAATTCCTTCCTTTATAATCGATCACACGTGTAATTATTGGTGGAGTCACATCTAACTCAGTCCAGGTCATGTCAGGAGTTCCACAAGGTAGTGTATTAGGTCTGGTGTTACATTAATGATCTACTTGCGAACATCCAGTCCTCTATTCGATTATTTGCACACAATATAATCATATATAAGAAAATAAATAGTACAGAAGATAGTGAGGAATTACAAGAATCTAACTGGAGGTTTGCTACCACAAAATTTAATAAATAGTAACATAAAACAAAGTTAATAATGAAACATTGTTTCTAATACCAGTATCAACACAAGAAATAGAAAAAATTACATAACATTAAAATGTAACACAGCACCAGGGCTAGATAAAATAACAAGCTTAATGATAAAAAATGTGAATCACCATGTGCCAAACGCTGTGTGTCTTATATTTAACCTTTGTTTCTCCACAGGAAACTTTCCTGACGAATTCAAAAAGTCAGATGTTGTTCCTTTATATAAGAGTGGTGACAAAACAATACTAAGTAACTATAGACCTATATAGCTCTTAAGTTGCATATCAAAACTTCTGGAGAAATGTATTAAAGCTATAATTTATTTTCTCGATAAACATAATACCGGTATACTATCAAATAACCAGTATGGATTTAAAGACAATCATAGCACAGCTGACACCATCAACCAACTAACTTCTTTTTTATAGGACTCATTAAGCCCGGTTCACAACCAACGGAAGCGGAGCGAAAGCGAAAGCGAAAGCGAAAGTGTTGGCAGCCAATCAGGTATCGACTTTTGGCGGCCATCTTGTGTTTCGCGTATCACCGCGAATGTTTCGCTATCGCCGCGAAATGAGTAGGATTTTTTTCAACTTGAGCGAAACCAGAGCGAAAGCGAACTTGCGAACATGTTGGCAGCCAATCAGGTATCGATAATCGACTTTTGGCGGCCATCTTGTGTTTCGCAAACCGCGGCTACCGCTGCGAATGGGTGAGTGGGATTTTTTTTCAACTACAGCGAACACTTTCGCTTTCGCTCCGCCTACCGTTGGTTGTGAACCGGGCTTTAGACAAAAATTTTAAACCAGTAGCAATATTTTTAGACTTACAGAAAGCTTTTGATACTGTGAACCATGACGTGTTGCTATTTACAATGAAAAAATATAGGTATTAGAGGTATAACACTAAGTATTATGGTAGAAAAATTGAAAATGTTTAGGTATTTTAATAGACTCGAATTTAAAATTGGATAGACAAGCTAAATATTTATGTGCCAAACTAAGGAGGGCAGTGTATAAAATACGTCAGTTAAAACAAATCTTAAATTTGTCAATATTAAAAACCATATACTTTGCTTTGATACAGTTACAGCGAGGAGTTTGCGACGGTCGCTATCAGAAAGCGAACTTCTAATATACCAAAGGGACTCTTTTCGAGGCTACAAGAAACTAGCCAATGACAACCTAGATTTCCAGCCCGGTAAATACAACGTCTTAGCCTCAGCAATCACGGTATCTTTGTTTATGTCCTATCCTTCTCCAATAGGTTGTAAGAAGATAAAAAAATGAGGTTTGTTACCAATTTATAAAATGTAACGGGATTATTATGTATTTTATAGGTGTTAGTAAAGTCTTATCATAGTAGTAGCCATTTGTGCGGTTTTTAATTACTCTTTAAATCATATACATGTATCTATGAATTATTGGTCAGTACAGTTTTCCGTAAATACAGCAGTACAAAACTAAATACATGGATAATCAATAAGCACAGACAAGATTTATTTGCACGAATCTATCTTGCTTATCTTTGGCATTAATATTAAACTAAACACTTCATATCACTATGTGGGTGAAATACAGATTTTTTTACTGAATTTATTTAATCACTAAGAATATTTGTTTAGCTCATGCCAGACAAAGATGTTATAAAATTTGAAGAGGTGATCGAATTGAATTTAGAGTGGTGTGGTTACGACTTCGTGTACTTAAAAAATTAACGTTTCCTTTTTGATTTGAAGTTCAATATACAGGGGACATAAGTTGACGATATCAGTTACCCTGCAGGTGGCGCCACTAAGCCGAAAATGGCACCAACTTGATGTTTTTAAAATGGAATCGCCCCATTTTTATTTCATGTTCGAATTCCTTGCCAAACAATACGTATATTTTATAGGAACCATTATTGTAACGATCCATCTATCGAGAGTTATATCTGCGGTTTTTGCGTGAAGAATTCCCCACACATTTAGAAGATGTCGTATTGTGCACCAGATTGCCAACGTTGTTTCAACAGGATGATGCACCAGCCCATTATGCCGTTTCTGTTCGACAACACCTCGCATGATTTTTAAAAATGAGCCTAGCATTGCACTACCCAATATGCACCACGTGGAAGTTACGCGATCGGACTTAGAAAATTTCATAGGAACTATTTGTTGTTCAAAGAAATCTACGTATTTTTTTGGCAAAGAATTCGAACATGAAATAAAAAATGGGGGGTTCCATTTGAAAATATTAAGTTTTATGCCATTTTCAGCCTAGTGGCGCCACCTGCAAGGTAACTGATATAGTCAACTTATGTCCTCTTTTGTACACTTCCATTTTGGTCGTTTGCATTTTGTTCGTACGATGCATCATGCCCGAGATATTCGTGGTGTTACATTAAACATTTAAAATGGGACACCCTGTATAAAGAAGTAAAAACGTATGACGAAGGGGCTGCAGGTTCTGTATTTATATAAAGTCTTTGTAGAATATATATTCCTCCCATAAACATTACATTCGGTCCACTGATATATATTTTTATTATAGGAATGTTACATACTAATTGAATTGTGCGTAGTTGAAAACAAAAACGATAGGCTCTGAACTTTAATATTTTTCTGCATAGCACATGTGATGATACTCTAAAAAGAAGGGCTTCGCGCCATACCCAGAACCAGAAAAACCTACTGGTCGATTTCATGCAGTCTCGCCCAGATTGGACCGCTGCGTGTACATAAAGATAACTTATTCACTGGCACGTATCATGCATTACATGCGGGATACCTTAGGGTACCTACCATCTAACGAATTTAAGCGCCTTCATGGCTTTCATAATGGTGAGTGTAAATACTGCAAGCTTAGTGCTAAAACACATTAATAGCGTGGAGATGATAATATAATGAATTTACAGACAGACGTATACTTAAATCAAAATAACATTAAATTCATATTACAATTATGTTAATGAATAAGTAATTGAAAATAAAAAAACTCACCTTGTCAATACGTTTTGATTTCAACTTCACACCACGATTTCAAGATTGACAATGAAACTGAGTAACAAACTGAGATAACGCCACCTAGGAGCTTGCGCTAGTTAGAGCCCGAAATTAGCGTCCCTAATAAGCCTCGGTCGCTAAGTTTGCGACTCAGCCGGAGAACCATGATCGCTTCGGTCGTTAACTTAGCGACCAAGGTTCGCTAAGTCGAATTAGCGACCGTCGTTATCTATAGCACCAGAACCATGATCGCGCCCCTGGCGTACAGTAAGGACGTCCATTCTAATTCCAATTAACATTAATTATTTGACATTTCAAGGCTTATTCCATAGGTCAAGAAAATAAATTGTTAATTTGATTAATTTGTTAAAGGTCTTTTTATACAAATTGAACAAATTAATATTTTTAATGTGCATGGGAAGCAAGTTATAAAGTTTTGGTCCTAAAACAATTCCATTTCTTTGACCTATACTTTTATACATCATTTCAATTTTTAGTTTGTTTACACATTTGTAGTCTTGTAGTAATTATACCGGGTGTTCATTTGAAAAGTTCCACCTTAATATCTCAGGAAAATACGTAAGATTGAAATTTAACAAAAAACACGTCAACTTTTGAATCAACGGGGGAGATAAAAAAATATAATAAGAAAATTGACGAGTCAGCGATAGGCCTAATAGGCCTACTAACTTCATAATTTAAAATGACATCATACCTTGAATGATAGCTCATTGGAAAGATCATTTTTCACTCTGTACAATGATATTATTAGGCTATATTTATCAAATCGTATATCCACAGTGATGTACAAAGGTTGAAACATACAAATAGCTCGTGATTACGGTATCATCAAGCAAGAATACATTTGAACTAGGAAAATAAAATTATATTTGTTAACCAAAGGAATATTACTTTTTATTAGTGAAACTCCTCTACATTAACTAAGTGTTCAGCGTTCCTTGCTAAACAGTGGTTAAGTCTATTTTCAAACTCATCCCTAACGTTTTGGATCCACGCTTTCATAAACATATTGGTGACATTGTAACGAGCGAAACATGTTCTTTCCAATGAGCTATCACTCAAGGTATGGTGCTAATTGAAACTCTGAAGTTAGTAGGCCTATTAGGCCTATCGCTGACTCGTCAATTTTCTTATTACGCTTTTTTTATCTTCCCCCTTAATTCAAAAGTTGATGTGTATTTTCTTAATTCTCAATCTTGCGTATTTTCCTATGATATTAATGTTGAACTTTTCAAATGAACACCCGGTATACATGATCCACTAATTGGTAATTATTAATATTTCTATAAGTATATTGTAACATACTGAAAGCACATCTAATTCTTTATGCCCGTTCTACAGTTGCGTTTCAAACATAAGCGCAATCCTAATCCCAACAGAAGAGTCACCCAGCCGTCATACACACCGAAAATAGCATTCTACAATGCTTATAATTATGATCAGCCAAACAGAAAAAAAAAGCGTGAACCTTTGGCTTGGTAAGTATGACGTTTGAACCTTTGGCCTCGTAAGTATGGTGGCTGTCAGATCCCGCCACACGCGCTTTTCGCTGCTCTGTTGTTATTAACGAATGTTGATTGGCTGACTGCCCCAGTGAAATCGTAGAAAGTTGATAGATGAACTTCGTTGCTTATGCTTATTATTATGCTGGTTATCCGGCTATTGGGATTGCGCTCATGATTGTGACGCCACTGTAGAATGGATATTAAGCAAACGTTCAGAGGGATAATAAAATTGTGGATTAAATAAATATATTTTAATAAAACATTTTTGAATGACACAAACAGGGTTTATATGAGTTTCATACATGGCACCCCAACCAATAATACCATAATGTAAAACTGATTTTGTAGCAGGCTGCCACAAATAAATATTTTCTGAAATTGGAGGGAAAAACTAACAGCCGATGACAACGGCTTCATTAAGTTGTTCCCCGCCCATCTCAAATTTTTGTGCCTATAGAGTTGCGTACAAAATGTGAAAATAGGTGCACAAAACATTACAAAAGGAGCACAATTCATCTACATAAAAAAAAATTGAAATTTGGAGTATGCGGGTTCTACCATTAAGTTGTACCCCGCATTTGTTTGTCCTAAAATAGGCCTATAGAGATGCGCACAAAACGTGAAAATAGGCGCACAAAACGAACACAAAACAATGGCACATTTTGTTTTTTAATTTGAGATAGGCGGGGAACAACTTAATGGATCCAATGACAACAGCCCTAGAAGTAGTGAACCCAAAGCCATCAGAAACAAGCACTATGATTGCCCTGAGACAATATAACTGCTTAGTATAAATAATAAAAAGTGAAAGTGGCCACAACAGGTGCACCTACCATATATGATTTTAGAACGAGTTTGCGTAGCGAACGAGGTTTAGTATATAATACCTCGAGTAACAAAAACATTGTCTGAAAGCGATACGCAAATTTGTCGTCACTTTGTTATTGCACGGACAGCCCGCTTAGCAAACGATATTGCACCTGGAAAGAAGGCAATTACGTTAAATATGGCCAGTAAATATACATTTTTATGGCTTCATTTTAATGCTACAAACAATGAGAGTGACGGTTTGCATATAAATTCAGCATAATAAGACGCGTAAAATGATTACTAAGTTGGAAGCCGCTCACCTGAAATGTCAAAAGTATCATGACGTCAGGGGGATACACAATGTTCGTCCCATCAGCAGACTGCAAAATCAATGTTGTGTAAGAACGCATGTGACGGCTACACAGCTCTTGACTTCAGCGTTCTATGCTGGAAATTAGAGAGTTCATTAGAGACAGGCTACAAGACCCACTACTCCACAATAGCCTTCTTTTAGTTCATAAGTATGGAGAGGTGGTTGTAGACTTGCAATGTGTCTCCCCAAGGCATCTCATGCGTGTTTGATGGTATTTAAGTCTGATGCTATACGCGAAAATCACACTGTTACCTTAATTGTGTTCACCAGTGCAGTTATTTACACTGTAAGCAAATATACGAGTAAATAATGTTTGGTAACATAACATTTTCAATTACTGTGAGTAGGCCTTGCTGTACTATACAAAGAGGTTAAGAAAGACGGTCTCCACTTGCATACTGTAGTTCTTTATCAAAATATGATTAATGAACATCAAAAGCCATACTCTCTCACTTCCATCTCGAATTGTTGGTTTGACAACTTAAATACAACATCTAAATAATAGTCCTTTTCACCAGGAACATTGATAATCACCACGATATGATTCTTCGAGGTGCCTTTTGAATAACCTTAATGCTCGTTTCTTTCTTTTTTTGTATATACAGGGTGAGTCAAAAGTATGTTTTAACAATTCTAGGTTAGGTTCGTGGGAGTAATACAAGACATTATGGAAGCAAGAGTAACAATTTTTGTTTAGTCTGCCCATTTCCGAGATAAATAATTTTTAAAATTGGGATAAATGTGGCAACATTGTAAAAAGAAGAGTTGCATTGTGTTTTGAAGGAATACTAACGTTGATGCGGAGTGGCTCAGAGCTAACGCTTTTGCCTCCATTTTCACTTGTGCAAGAGGAAATGGGTTCAAAACTCGAAAACAAAATTCAATCATATGTAAAGGCCGAATTGAATTAGAATAAAATAAGACAAGAATGGCAACTGCATGACGTTAAAAAATAAAATATTAACACTTATCCAACCAGTTCAAACCTAACTGTTGAGAAAAATTAACACTTCGCTACCGATCAGTTTGTTTGTCATTGCACAAACCAACGTCCTCTTGCTCAACATAATGCAAGTTCATCATGTGCACAAACGCGTTAGGATTTATGAACAAAACTAATACATAAAAATTAAACAAAAGTATTTCAACGGTCCTAAGCGGACATGACGAACATGACGAATTTTCTTCAAATGTTTGGATAAATGGTCTTCTAGTTTTTTTTTTTTTTTATGTATTTCTTGTCTTCTTTTATTCTAATTCAATTCGGCCTCTGCATGTGATTGAAAAAAATTTGTTTTGGGAGTTTCGAACCCATTATCTCTTACTCAAGTGAAAATAGAGGCACAAGCGTTAACTCTGAGCCACTCCGCATCAACGTTAGTATTCCTTCAAAACACAATGCAACTCTTCTTTTTACAGTGTTGCCACATATTTCCCAATTTTGAAAATTCTTTATCTCGGAAATGGGCCGACTAAACAAAAATTGTTACTCTTGCATAATGTCTTGTATTGGTCCCACAAAACTACCTTAAAATTTTAAAAACATACTTTTGAGTAACCCTGTATAAATAATTACTTTTTCTATTAATCTTATATTAGGTAAGATGTACTTACTGACCTTCTGCATTATTTGTGTATTGTAATTTCGGAAAATATTAATTACTCAAAATAGTAATTGTCCTTCTATAAATGCCCATAAGAAAATGTATGTACGAATATTGACCTAATGTTTCACCGTTCAATAATAGCCATTTGATGTTTATGTTTATTTACTACATTAAAATCAGTAAAAATTTTTTTTTTGCTTCAAATGTCTGGTGCTCCAGAAATTTCTTACGAACATCGACAGCAATTATGACAAAATTACACGTGAAAATATCTGCCACGACAGTCGTGCTAATATTTAATAACCAAATTCTGTTACAGAGCATTATATATCAAATGTATTAATTGCTATTGATATTGTATTATGGTCCCACGGTTATGAGAGTCTAATGGAGACCCAACCGCGTCGTAATGACGCTTAAGGATAATTGAATTTTGCCACTCACTCGACACATAGCCGGAGGTGGGTTCTTTTACATCGAACACTTATCGATGGGACCCGCTTTTAACGTGCCTCCCGGAACACGCCTACGATCATACCTTACTGTGGAGTGCTTAACAGTCTGACTCTTAGCATAACCCTTTTTTACCCAGGGCTAGGAGCCGGCCCCGGGATTTGAACCCGGGACCTCCCGATCAAGGGGGCGAGCCAAGCTTTCGGTCTTAAATGTATTAAGTCTCTCTCTTAGTAAACTTCGTAGGCCTCTTATTTAAATTACCTAATTTAGGGTCGAACTTCTCAAACAAATATAGGCCTAAAGTTTTAGTTCTAAGTGCAGAACTATGACAATAACAATGTTGTAATCAATATACAGACATTAAACTAAGGGGTTAAAAATGAAATACAAATTACAATATCATTTAACATTGAAATAACAGTCTGGTTAAATAATATACAAAGTCTCGGGAAAATAATGCTCACACGCCACAAGGGATAATTTTTCATTGAAGATTTAACTAAATATGCCCAGTACAAAAATGATGTCTCAATCCAAATTTTTGTTTTAACATTAATTCAAAGTTGGAGAAATGTGGCAGCCTCGATTAAGGCATGCGTTGTGTTGAACTGTGGTAGCGCACTTGCTTGTGAAGTGGGTAGATTTGTTTGATTCCAGTAGGAACCTCATACTATTTTTTTCACTGCAAGTATATTGTGGACATGTGTTATATTCTGCTTTAACTAATTTTTGTATCATTTATAATGTTTAATATATTTTTAAATAATTTTATCTTTTTTATCCTTTTTTCTTTCTATTTGAACAGATTTATTAGCAAAAGAAGCAAACTGAAAAGTAAACGAAAATTAAATAAGAATAATATGAATTATTTCGAAATAGCTTAAGGCTGAACGTAATATACATTACTTAATGCATTTACTTAAAACATTTAGTTCATGTGGTTAGCTTCTTACACGATGATGATGAATGCTTATTTTTATTTATTGAGAAGAGTGTCAGTCACAAATAACTACATGAAGAACATTCACAATATTCAACCTTGTGTAGGAATTGAACCCACGACTTTTGGTTAGAGAGTGGCTTGACACTTTGTAAAATTTCAAATTGAACTTTGCACGAAATGTTAATGGGCGAAGGTGTTACCATAATAGCTGTACATAGCACCAGTTCACATAAGTCCCCACATTCACAAATTAAACCAATGGTATTTAATACCTTATAATCCACGCTGTCACATACTGAATGGATTTTAGCAAAAAAGCTTGACCTCAGACACATTTTTTTCCGGGACATTTTCAATTCAATTTGTGTTGAAGAATCGCCCAAATTGGTCTTTAACCTCTTCTCTGATCATTTTTTTTTTCGAAAAATGTAAAAAACTGCGTATTTTTACAAATACAAAACTTTGTTTACACCGCTTAGCACGTGCTTTACTGGAAAATTACAAGTGAAACCGCTCCTGCCATCTAGCAGCAACGCGGGGAACTCCTTGTACAAACTAAAAGATGAGTCGCAGAGGCATTCAGATGCATTGAAAACCGAGTTGGACGTGGACGTCACGTCAAAATCAGGGAAGGGGTTAAGGGCATATTTTCTGATCGCCTATATGCAGCTTCTGTACAGCCCTTTCACTATTTGTGGTCAACACAGAAATGATTACTACCTACACAACGTTACAATGTTTTTCATATACACTCTCTAGCCATTCGTCACCGGACACCCCTCAAAAAGTGCTTGCTCCATGTCATAAAGCAGACATTATAAACACGTGGTTCGAGGACATGGGTGTGCAAAACCTTGATTGGCCAGCCCAAAGTCCAGATATCAACCCGATTGAACACCTTTGGGACGAGTTGGTGCGCGCCGCTTGAGAGCCAGGCCTTGCCGCCCAAAAAACACCACTGAGCTGTTCGCCGCTTTGCAAGAGGAATGGGGAAAGATTCGCGTTGACACGTATCGCAAATTGGTGGAAAGTCTTCCTCAAAGGTTTGCGGACGTCATTGCGGTGAAAGGTGGCCCTACACGATACTGATGTGGTGCTGAATCCAGATTAATGTACTGGTATGGGGTGTCCGGGTCGAATGGCTAGATAGTGTACACACAGGTTTTCTTTATGGTAGAGCGCTAGTTTTGCTATCGGGAAGTACTTGGTTCAAACCCCGTGATTGAATCTTATCCCCGAGTAAAGAGGGTTATCATACGAGTCTGCCTGTAAAGCACTCCACGTTTAAGTATGATCGTAGACGTATTAAAAGGGGTGTATTATAAATGGTATCCCACCGGCAAGTATTCGACGTGAAAGAAGCCACAACTGAAGGTGGCAAAATTCAATAATCTTGAAACACGATTGCGACGCAAACTGGATTTCCGTTAGGCACCCGCTGTGAGAAACGTGGAACCATAAACCCAAATAATATATTCATTTTTTTATACTTTCGTTAACGCTAAACTTATGTAAGGCTGAGAGACCCCTAATACTCTCATAGTTTTATATAATCACAATATTAGTGCACATGACTAGGATTCTATTTACTGAATCCATAGGAATTGAAATTATTCCTCTAGAATGTAAAATTTCTGATTTATAGTGGTTTTAATTGGTTTATTAGTCAATTTAATTACGAGAATCGCTGTCAAACTATTTTTCCTGAATGAAGTAAAAGTCTACGAAAATCGTAACATACTTATTGTCTATGTTTTGAATGTGCCAAATTGTGTAAAAGATAGTCACAGTTCCTTGTGCGATCATTTTAATTGGGTATTCCTACTTTGGATCTTCAACGTTCAATTAAAATTAATATATCACCGACTGTAATTCACTTGAAAACAATCTGGCACATTCAAGACCTAGACAATAAGTATGTTACGATTTCCGTAGACTTTTATTTCATTCTGGAAAATAGTTTGACAGCCGTACTCGTAATTAACTAATTGACTAATAAACCAAATATAACCACTATAAATCATACATTTTACATTCTAGAGGAATAAGTTCAATTCCTATGGCTTCACAAAATAGAATCGTAGCCATGTGCACTAACTTTGTGATTATATAAAACTATGAGAGTATTAGGGGTCTCTCAGCCTTAAACATAATTAAATATCAGTTAGATTCCTTCAGTGCCGGTATTACTTTATACTCATTCTACATATCTTGCCCACTCTTTTTGCCTAAATTATTTGGCATGTGTTTGATGAAATGAATGAATGAATAGTTTGAATTATTTTGGGCTCGTCAACTTTGGTGAAGTTATTAGAGCCACGGGCCTATTTGGTTAATTTAAGAAATTAGATCTGATTTAGAAGGCCAGATTCTGACAGAAATGAGAAAAGCTGGGTAATGATATTTGGATTGTCGGCAAGAATGGTAGAAATAGAGTCGTAGAGCTCGTGGCGAGCTCTTAACTGGCGTAATCGAATGCAGTGAACCAATAGATGGCGAACAGTAACTGTGATTTGGCAGGTTTGACATACTAGTGCTGGTTCATTACGTAAAAGGTGTGAATGTGTGAGGTATGTATGGCCGATTCGTAGTCTGCAGAGTATCACCTCCTCTCGACGATTTGATCGTGCAGCTGTTTTCCAGACGGATGGGGTGGGTTTTACCATTCTTAACTTATTGTTTTGTGTAGCCTGCCATTCATTGGATCAGGATTGTAGGAGTTGTGTTCGGAGGTGGAGTTTAATGTCTGAAGCAAGTGATAAAGGAGGATTCAGAGCTTCTAATACTGATGCTTCTTTTGCTGCCGTACCTGCCAGTTCATTTCCAGATATACCATGGCGACCCGGTACCCATATGTTTGATGAAAAGATGTCCTAACTTGGGCGTAAATTCCGGCTAAACAGAGGTTCTGATGCTACTAATATTTTCAGTGTGGTATATGCTGTCTTTAACTATAATTTGAAACTCGCAGTTTGAAAAATGCACAAAAAAGTTCAACCATGAGCGAACAAATACAAACGTAACCAATGTTTTTTTTTAAGATTACGGAGACCCTAAAACAAACGTGGCGAAATGTACTGAGATATCTGGTATGTCAGTAAGGTTTTTAAAACACCGTTGTACAGTTAAATCATACTAAACTGATAATTGTACTCTAGTTGTTATCAAAGTTCTCTACACATGTACTGCCAGTGCATTGTTAATATACGAATATTTTGTAGTAGTAAGAAAGTATTTAACTCGTTTCATCTAAGCTTTGAAAAATATTATTGAAGTTAGAACCAAGAAGGTTGCCTGAAGGTGGTTAGAACTTCAAACAGTCTAGTAATGGCAACTTCATGTTTTTTTTTCTCCAATTCTTTACAACAGAAAAGACGGTGTCCTTTGTTTAATTGAATCCTAAGTAAACATGAAAGCATGAAGAATTCAAACTACGTATAGCTAAAAAAAACATGTATCATATAAATGTTCAATATGAAATCAAATTACTTTGAATGTAAAAATACACGTAGAAGTAGAATGAAAGTNGTAAACCACAACTTACTATACTACTGTATATATTTATTTACTCTAAATATATCGTATTTAATGAACAAATAAATATATTTTTTAAACTTTTAGTTTCATCTTGAAAAAATATAAAACCGTGACATCATTTTGAAACCTTAGAAATGGCATTAATTAGGCAATTTTTAAGAAGTATTTTTTGGTGTATGTGCAGACGAGCAAAGTTTTCATTGGTTTATGATACTTAGCTGTTCATTCAGCTTTTTTTTAAATATGTAACTGGTTTTAACATTACAATTTGGTCAAAGACAAATGGTATGTACAGTACCAGCATCGATTCTGT
>KZ869872.1:7342-18498 GCA_003456935.1 Machilis hrabei | reverse complement strand
GGTACTTTCCCATGGTCGGATATTGTCCGATTTTGGATATTTTAAAAATATACCATTTTTGTAGACGAATGCCATTTCAAATGCTTCTGAAGCAATTTTGCCCAGGTTTATGGGTAATTTTTCTTAGTTTGACTAGTCTATTATAATAATCACTGAAACAGCAAAATGTGAAGAAGCATACAAGTTCTAAAAAATGAGTGTGGACACAGGATACAGAAACTCATCTCGTGGTTAAGGAAAAGGGCAAAAGCTAGTTATTTGAAGTCTTAATAATTCAAGTAAAGTATTTACTTATCTATTTATTTAATCCACTCTGTAGAACTGAGATGTGCAAGATCCGTCAGTGGAAATAAAAGACTGAAATGCTGAATGGATAGTTTTACTGAAGTAACTTAGAACAAAGGGACCAGTGCTTAGTTCTCATACAAGCTTGGTCCTTTTTTATTATAAATCTGCATACTAAAACTATTCTGTTTTCTTACATTTTAATAAATAAAACTATTTGAACACTACAGAACAGGGCAGAGGGAGCACGGTAGCATAGCTGCCTGGTTATGCCTCATGTAGCTAAGTTCATGTTCTTGCTGCTGTCTGTTGCAATGCCTCCAGGAGCATTGAAATCACCCCTGATGGTGAAACGCCCATGCAAGTGGTTGCAGGTGGTACAATACTATGTTTTAACTGGTCATGTACAATCAGCTTTAAATTGTACTCTTGTTGAAAATAACTCGTAACCTAGTGGGACTTATATCAAAAAGTGGAAGGAAAAGATGGATGACAAAAATAAGAGAATAAAACAGTGAATGTTTCTCATTTCCTATTTGCTCACAAGGACAAAGAGAGGAAACTATAAGAGGTATTAAGGAATGGGATAAGTAGGGAAATGGGAAGAGGAAGACAGAAAAGAAATAAAGAAGAGGAGAACTGAATTTCAAAAGGTAGTGTACANTGAGGAAGGAATGGAGAAAATAAGGGGCTAAAATAAAAGGAATGAAGAAACAGAGTGAAAAAAGATAAATGATGAAATATAAAAGAAAATGTAAAAAATGAAGAGAGGCGAGGAAAGGAAAGGAGGGGAAAGATAAATACATCAATGTTGAAGAATAGTTAGGAAAGAGGAACAAAAGAAATGTAGAAGAAAGGAGATAAATTAAGAAAAAGAGGAAAGACAAACAAAGAAATATAGAAGAAAGAAAAGATAAGAAAGATTAAAGGAGAAGACAGGAGTGGAAAATGGATGGGAAAAAAGTGAAAGTAGGAAAAATCAGAGAATAAAGAGAAGCCAAGAAAGGATTAAAAAAGAGGAATGGAGATGCACATGGAAGGAAAAAGAGAATTGTAAATTAGCTGTGATTTACAAACTTAATCTGATTCGTTTACCTTCTTTTTATTTATTTCCTTTGTGTTAAATTCAGTCTTTGTTTATTTGCTTCCAATATCTGGTTCGTCAGGTAAAACAAGAAAACAAAAAGGGCTGGGAGCAAGGAACTGTGGACACATTTTTTTTATATCGGTAAAAGTATATCGGCCATCATAATCATGGCGTCCTTGACACTAACCCAAATCCACTGCTTACTGTCTCATGACCTTGAGAAAATTCATGATCATACAAGCTCACTAGACAATAGTGGTTTGGTAATTTAAACACCAAAACTCGACAAAAAACTTTAATTACATTTAAAAACAGTACAAAATTAAACATTTTTGAAGGAACACAGCAGTTTAAATATTTAGCTAATTTGGTCATGAATATGTCATTTTTATTATCCTTGCTACAAAAAATACAGGAATGAAGTCTTCAGAACAATAACAAACCTTCGCAGCAATATCAGCAGGTAGTGTGTATCAAGGTCAGAAACTATTTTATACACTAAAATAATTTAGCAAGATAATGTTGAACAAAATAACGCGACTTTAAACTAATAACAAATTAAATATACTTAAACATTTGTAAAAAAACCTAGTACCCTAGCCACCAAAATATCACAGGCCTATGTTGTAATGGTGAACATGATATGTGGTTGTCTGTCTCTAGTGACCCAAGAGACGTGTGACGTGTAAAACAGTACGACATAATCTTCTTAGGATTAATAGGAATGTCACTTCTGTTTAGTGTTAGATTACAGGTTACAAAATAAACATATTTAATGTATCACTACACGAGCCATTTAAATACACCCAAGACAGTGTAAATGAATATTCTCATACGAAAATTAATTTATTCAAAAGTATATACCTACTTTTCTTCATTTTCCCTTGAAATAAAACTCAACATTGATAAGTATAACAGTGTAAATACAACACAAAACAGACAGAATAAGATTAATGGCTGACTGGCAAGTTTTCTGCCACCTTGGTCTGTAGACAACATAATCTTTTGAATTGTTATAAATCTTTTGTTTTTCCAAACAACAAATCCTGTTCTTCAAAAATGTTCTCCACTCACACTTTGCAGCCTGGATGAACCGAAGAGATTTTAGAGGTGATCGTCGCCCACAGGAAGAAGAAGAGAGGAGGGAAAGACCTCGTCGACAGCACGAGAATTTCGAGGAAGAAGAAAGGAAAGAAAAACTGCGAAAAGAGGGACCAAACTTTGGCAACGAAATGGACGATGAAATAGCAGCAGTCATGGGCTTTTCTTCGTTTTCCACGTCGAAGAAACAAGACACAGATTCCGAGCCAGAAGACGACGAAAGCCGTACTTCCTGGCAAAGAAATAGGGGTAAGTTTGAAGCGGCAGCTAATTTCCTGGTTAAGGAAGTGATTAAGCTGTTACAGACTGATAATTCAGTAGTTTCACCCTAGCAAGCCTCATTACAGAACTTGAAACCAATAAATGTAAATGGAATGGTTGTTTAATGTTCATGTTGTTGTTTAACAGCATTAAACTTTGACTGCGATGTATCACTTACACTGTAAAATTAAATTTTCTTTTTGTACATGCAGTGTATTAACTCATTTATATATTCACAACAGGCATTTTCTGTCTGTTGTTGTTTTGCTTCATACACTTACGGTAAGTGGCCAAATAAATGGTGTGTTGAATACAGGCACATAAGCAGGTGTGAAAATCCCCGCTGTGGAAAGATAACACCCCCTCCAGTGAANAGAGGTTGTGCTTTTCTTCTTATTAATGTATNTTCATTACCTGTTAATTTCATTTGCTTACCAGATAGAGGTTATTTATTTATGATAGTTTTTAGCAGATCCAGTACCAAGTTTCCTCAACATATGAAAGTATGTATCCCCACCTTTTTTCCCCAAATTCATCACTGTGTTTAGTAGTCTGAACTAAAAAACAAAAATTGCAAATTGTAAGTGCTTTTGGTATGCAAACTTTTTTTCCCCCCAATTAGCCTGAATGCAGAATAGATTTCAGTTTTTTTTTCTGAACTTATTCTGTATTGTAGGTGTACTTTCTCACTATTAAAAGAAAGAAGTCGTATGCAGAGATTTTGCTGATTGTGACCTTACATCAGATTGATTGTAAGCCATTTGACTGATATTAACCAAACTTTGGAATCTGGATCCTTGTATGATTGTATTAAAAAGTAATTACCAGAAATGTTATACACTTATAACTAAATAATGAAAAATAATTCTTCACACATGATTGGCATTAAACTGCTAATTACATTCATTCACCACAGCAGTGAAAATATCTACTCGAGGATTTTCAATAGATATTGTACCTCCTTCAAGTTGAAACATTGTTGCCAATTTATTAACATTATGAAATTTAGAGCTAAAACTCTGAGGAGGAGTGGTTGAGGATGTTAAAGCTAGACAAACAAATTTTAGTTATTTAAACCCCATTGACCAGAAACAGTAATGCTAAATTTTTAGAATGTTGCCAAATTTCAGATGTAAAATGTGAGCTNCCAAAATAGTTGTAGTATGGAGTAGTACGGTGTAATCCCTATAACCATAGAGTTGCTAATTTTTCAGATTTCTGAAATTGGTGCTTAATAAATGAAAAATGCTATCAAGGGTGAGAAGGGGATATTTAGCTAAAAAAAAAAGTGTCACAATTAGTGAACTGTAGTTTCTACTAAATGAAATAGTTTGGCCAGTATTTATGGAATTAGAGTTAAAAAAATATAGTTTGATACTTGAGGAGTTTTGGTGTCACTTTTCACAGCTAATTTCAGTGGTGTTTGGCATATTTGTACACTTTTCAGTATTTAACATCCAGTAGCTAATTCTACAAGTTTGAATGACAAAGTGGCGCTTTTTAANATGATCATATCTTTCACAGTTTGTTGCCAGTTGTATTGGCATTTGTTGCAAAGGTTACAATTTTAATGTTTTAAAAGTTTTGTCTCGATAAGCAGAATGACAGCTTTTGACATGTTAGAATTGCTTATATTTTTTCAAAGTCTAACTGGATTCGGGTTGTTTGGCAGATCAGTGATGTAATTAATACAGTACGGTTTGACCCACTAATGGATGTATGAGGCATGTGTGAGATAATAGTGAAGTGATTACTTTAAGGCAACACATCAATATTAATAAGTTAGTGGTCCAGGGAAACAGAAATGGTGGAAGTTTCAAAAGCTCACATTTTTTTTTTATTCTGAAAAATTTGTATTACTAAAAGTAGGGTTGCTGTGATTGAGAAAATAAGCTACAGTCTTGTAAGAGGATCATCAACCTCCAGATACTTTTTGTTGGAGGCCATTGGTGTAATTTTTTTTTTACTTAATTTCAGTTAGGCCAGGCAGCGAAGGGCAAAAATATGACTTCATATATTATTATGGTGAAACTGGAATTTTGCACATACATTCCTTTTAAGTGTCCTTATTAACAGTCTTTGTCTATTGGAGTTGAGCTTCGGCCACCTTACAGGAAAAGTTTTTTTAAAAGATATTAGCAAAATGGTTCATCATATCAAGAACAGCTGGAACATAGATGTGCAGCATAAAATTCTGTACAAAAGAGGCTCTTACACCTTTTTACGTTGAAGCAAAGGGTTAGGTAAAATACCGACAATAAATATTTTACAAAACCCAGTAGTCATTTTACAATTCTTCTGCTTTATTTTAATAGGAGAGATTTTTTTCCATGTCCTTTCATCAAGAGGTTTTTCATATCCGTACCAAATCTGAATTGATGGTCACATGCTGTCTTTAGTGGCCTCTGAAGGTTGGAAGTGTTGCAAGGCATGGTTTACTTTTGCTTGCAGATCAAATTCAGCATATACGTATATTTTCCAAAACATAAAAAATATAGTTTTTCTGCAAACATTGNCAAGGCGTGAGAAAATAAGTTTTGAGAGTTTGAAATTGCGTCAATTTGTTATTGTCATAGACATTTAGTTATAGATTTTGCTTTTTGCCTTGACACAGCTAACTATTTTCTGAAGCTGGGCTAAGTAAATATAAACAATTTATTGTTTTCTACACTTGTAATTGAGTCAAATCACCTGCCCCTGGATGATAGCATTCTGTTTAACATACTTAATGCATGTCCTCTTTTTAAAAAAGGGCTGGTCCATAAAGCTTAGATATGACCAACTGTATGTCATGACAGTTGTGAATAACTTAGGCTCACAAGATAAGAAATGTTTTAAGCTGGCTGTATGTTTTGCCTGACTTATATGAAGCATCAGTTTTTGAATTTTCACTAATTATTATGTAACAATTCCGCTNATATTAGAATATTAGTGTATGCACCTCAGATATTGCAATGTGTCAGTGATAATACCGGTTGGAAAAATAATTTTTCAAAGCAAACATTTAGATCGTGAGAGGGGAGGGAGAGTGGATGACTAACAATATCTGTCTATTCTTGGAATAGGTATTTGTCATGGCACCAAATGAGGGGCTGGTAAGCACATTTTAGAAGAAAACTGGTTTTCCACTCTTGTTCTGTTGTATACCACCTGCCCAAACAGGGTACGGTAATGATGTTTTATTCGTGCTTCAGCTTTCAAATGCATTTGCTTTTATCTCCTTCCTTTCTCTCTCTCCCCTTCCTTCTGGCCTGTGAAGGTAGGAAGAGGAGCAAGTGGAATAAAGAGGCTCATGGCAAAAGTTGCCTGGGGCAATCAGAATGGTCGTCTTTGCACCCAGTTGGACGAACTGCTTCACGTGCCGTGTAATATTCAAACGGTTGGTTAACTTTCTCTCTCTCCTGTTCCCTCTCTTACTTCCTTTCTTTCATCTTAAACATTTTTCCCCCTCTTTCAGTTTATTGTATCTGCTTTTAAATCCTACTTCATTTCTCTTTCTCCTTTCTTTAATTCTTCTTCTATTTCTTAATTTCCCTCTCTTCTTTTATCTTAGTGTCCCTTTACCCTCCTTTCTTTTGTTCCTCTTCCCTTTTCTGTCCTATCTTTCTTAGCTTCCCTTATGTTTCCTAATTTTCGTTCTTCCTCTTCTCTCTCCCACCTGTCTTTGTTCCTCTTTCTCTTGTCTATCTTTCTTTGTTTCCCTTCTCTCCCCTCTCCTATCTTTGGCAGTTCCTTATCCCTCTACTATATATCTTTGTTCCTCTGCCATCTGTTTTAATTCTTCTTCCCTCTTATGTTTTTCAGTTCCTCATCTCTTTCTTATCTTACTCTTTTCGTTTTCCCTCTGTTGCCTTTATCTGATCCTCTTATATTTCATTATTACTTTTGCATCTACCACTTGTTTTGTGTATTTCGTATCAAAGTGTTTAATTGATCATTTGAATTTCATATCGCCATTCGATCTACCATTTTAAATTCCCCTTCTTGCCCAATTTCTTCAATCTCTTTTTTTCTTTTTCCACCCTTTCATCTGATGCATATCTCGTTCACATTTTTATACCCTGCCTTTTCTCACACTATTCTTTCTTTTCCCATTTTCTCACCNACCTGTTCTTTCTTCTTAATCTGTCTAGCGGCAACCAATGATTGTGTTTTTCCAGGCGATATTTTAATCCANAGTACAGTTAAGTTCTAGTAGTGAATTAAATATAGTATTGTCTTATTTTATGATAATACGAGGAGCATTTAAAAAGTTCTGCTCATTATAGGTTTCCTCTTTTGAAAATAGTTTATGTAGTCTCCATTTTGCTTTATCACAGTGGTCCAGCATTTCAGCAAGCCTTGTATTCCTTTCAGTACACATTCCTTGTTGATGTNTCCTCTCCTCATTGTTACTGAAGCATTTCCTGCAGAGATGATTCTTCAATTTTGGTAACAAGTCAAAGTCTGGTAGGCTTATGTCATTACTATACTGCATGTTGTCACCCCGGTACCCCTGTGATCGCACTCGTTAATTAATCTTCATTGAACAACGTCACTGCGGACTAACAACAACTGTTGGACCTTTAATAAGAACAAGACAAAAACATTTAAAAATATTTAAAATAATCTTAGAATAGGGTGCCAGATGGTGTTTAATAGCTGTCCAAAATTGTAGCATGANTAACCACTCAGCCAAGCAGTCCGTCACTGGTGTATCTAACCTAATACAAGAGCAAAGAAACTTAACCGAAGTCGTGAGTATGATGCAATCGTGAGTGGAATGGCACTTATGATAACCCTGAATTTGGAAAGGCGAAGACAGATAAAGTACAAAAGTTAAGTTGCAGTTATTTTTAGTTTTACTAATTTCAGAATGAAATAACAAAAAATGAACATACAATTTCATATAACTGCCAAATGTTAAGCAAAGTAAAATATTGAAAGTAAAAAAATTTTTAGCACACATACTTAAGATTTCAGGAAGTATATAGTTCCTCTATTATCCTACAGGAGTACTAGGACACGAACGCTTCACTAGATCACTTTCGACACCTACCNGTATATNAAGTATACTTTGAATTTGTGCATCAATCAATACTTCCTTTAAATAAGATCCTAGGAAGCTCGAAACACCAGATGCAGCTGACACATAGGAATATGACAAGCGGTTGTGTTTATCTTCCTGACGAGGTTACTCTTTACAGCAATAAATTGGAGAATTCGTTAAATTAAGAGCTTCCTTGAAAATTATTTTAGTTATAATGTACGACTGGGTGGAAATAAAAAACTAAGTGTAAATATTTCATTTTTTGGTTAGGTTAGTTAAGGTCTTATCAAAGAAAATATAATTTAAATCACTACCTCATAGCGCGATAGTCGGGATCGCTCTGGATTTATGTATTAATAAGGTTACCAACTAGGCCTAGATGTTGTCTGGTAATCGGGGTACATCTACAATCGATCCAAGGATGATACGGCAAGCTTTACAATTCTGGGGTACAGGATGCAGAATCTTTAGCATCTGTCAGTATGGATTCACCAACACCAAACCCAGTGACGATACAGCAAACCAATATTATATATTGGCGCAGGTTCGCATATAAGATTGAAGTTACAATAAAATGTAATTACTGGCTTAAGATCAGAAATAGCTAAGGTCGTTCAGGAAACGAGTCGCTGCACTTCAATATACGAGATTTATAATAATTACAGTAAGTCTCAAAAATAGCAATAACATTACCAAACTTGTTCGCTCGTGCTGTCTTGCAGGCAAGGCTCGAAAACGTAACAAAAGTCGCCTCGTGGAACACAATTTGCGTAATCAAGGTGNTGCGTTGATTTCCCACAATTTCCACTTTTCTTGCACAAAACTTGCTCTAAATCTTATGCGGTTGACATTTTTGCTTTGATCTTCTTCCAACACAATGTTGGCTCTGCATGTGCATTGCCAGAACTTTTGAAACGACCCTCATATATGGCAAAAATATAATAATAATTTGAAAATATCACAAGCTAATGAAAACAGTATTTCAGTAGTTATTGTTTTTTCTTTTATTTTATGTACTCTAATTATACTCTAAATAAAAAAAATATTAAGGGTCCAGAAATATCGGTATCGGTTCTTCATGTATTGTTACAACACTAATAATCTTCTTATAATTTCTGATACTTTATAAGATGTGCAAATGGAAGTAAACTGAACAATGTAATGTGCCAGGCAGGCAGTATACAAACTTAGTTGTGNTATGGAAATGGAAATTTTTTTGATAAGTTGGACATGGAAATGACAAAACACCTATGGCTGTGCCCAAGTTATGCTAAATTGTTAAAAAAGACAGTGTGCATTCTAATGAAAAACTTGTCTAGACAGTCTTTGCAGGGATAATAATGAAGGCCCACAGTTTTGGAGAAACGGACATTGTCAAAGTTAAACGCTCAAACTAAAGACTTGGTTACACGTCACTCACATTTTCAATGCGGCATGTTCAGCATTAGCATTAATGTGTATTAAAGTGGACTGAAGAGTAGCCAAGCAGTTAGACATGAAAAGTCAAGTGTAATTTCAAATTTGGTCCTTCAGTTGTCACGTTGACTGCTCAACTTTTTAATAGCACAAACATTTAACAGTGAAACACTTTCGCACTGTGGAATAAGCCACTTTAAGCTAGCTTGGAGACTGCTGGAATAATGCCAAGGATAGCGTCACTTTTTAAAAACTGCACTACGTCACAAAACTAATAAGCTTAATACCCCTTTGTGTAGCACTGTCACACCTAATTTCGCTGAAGCCAATATCATCACTGAAAGCACACATGACATCATCATTTTTTCCAACAGCAAAATTATCAATGATTTTGTTGAAAGCGTTCCTGAACTGACATAATAGCAGTATTGACTACTTCATAATACTTGCACTCGTGAAGTGAAACTACATATATTTTTTTTTCATCCAGCATTGACATATTTTCCTCTGCTTGGGGATTCGAGGATCTGATAAACCAAGATCCTTTGCTTTATCTGTTGTTCGAGTCTAGTAGTTCTCAAATATCCCATGAATGCTGTTTAATCTATTTAATAACTTTTTAACAAGACTAACCACTTTGTAAAATTCTAAACTTTTACTTTGCAATGCAGAACTCGTGGCATCCGTACGAGTGAAAATTTGATTAAGCAAAATGTTGAAATGTTGAAATGTTGACTTAGGGCGATGAACGTGAGGTAAGAATCTGTGTCGGCTGCTTCCTTGCTATTGTTTTAATGATGTGTTTGAGCACGACCTTTTAAAGGGTTTAAAAGGATGTCCAAGATTATTTCAAAGATATTCGGTAACTATACATACATCATTGATTTATTGGGGGGCCCCAAGCCTCACGGTCTCACTGGTGAGAACCACAGTATATTTCACGAATATATGTAATTTGATTTTGCATAACTGTTTTATGAAGGAGGCTTTTAAGATGTCGGGGTTTGTCAGAAGAACATGTAAGAATTATAGAAACCCACAGACAAAATTATTAATACATTGTGTTTATTAGTTGCTGTTTATTTAATTATTTATTTTTCACCAGCATATTAAGTATGATGCAAATTATTCCATAAAAATTACAGACTACGGGGTGCCTAACGGAAAATATCCTTTCCGAGAGCAAACGAAATCTACCTGGTTCTTGCGGCTAGTGCCGGAAGGAGTTTTTTATATTTGAAATGTTGTAATTTGTGGATTTTTTCAATGGTACTTTAGTTTTGATTTTTAACTCGACTGGAAAAGATGCCACAAAATGTAAATTTCTATATTTATCCCCTCCTTTGAATGTGGTAAATTGAAAACTACAGTTGTTGAGTTGAAGGAAGAATTGCAGCTTTACCAATTCCTCTCTCTCTCTCATTCAACAGCCACTGCTTATCTTTAGTTAGAAACAATAAAAGTGCGAGTGATTTTTATCATTTTGTCAGCTTGGATCATTTTCATTTTTCTCATACACAACCCAGGATGGCTTACATGTGATGCAACTGAATACAGCCTCTTATTGATCTATAAACAAAACTATTGTTGCATTGTAAACAAAATTACTGAGTTACAAAGTACATGCAAGCAAATGGAAGACCAAAACTGTCACAGCATAGATCACTAAAAAAAAACTGAAGGATGACATGTAGAACACCAGTATGACTGAAATACAGGATTAAGTGAAATAAGATGTCTCATAAGTCTTTCTTGTAAAGTTATAATATGGGTATAGGTTATGTGCAGCTTATATTCAAGTACTTTCATTTTTCCGTTTCATGTCGTAAAAAAATGGGGTTGCGGCTTATATGCAAGTAAATGTGGTAAGTCTTAAACTTANGTGTTTTTGTTTGTATGACTTCTTTCTCTTCTCACTCTGCTGATGGGATAGAAATAAATGAAGAGTAGGATTGTGTTGGTTTACAGCTGGGTTGG